>CM062285.1:879538-902038 GCA_031216635.1 Dissostichus eleginoides
AGGTTCCTTTTCCTGACCGCATGTAGAGCTTGGGGCTGGAAGCAGAGTCAGACTCCTTGGGGCTGGGAAGCAGAGTCAGACTCCTTGGGCTGGGAGCAGAGTCAGACTCCTTGGGCTGGAAGCAGAGTCAGACTCCTTGGGGCTGGGAAGCAGAGTCAGACTCCTTGGGGCTGGGAAGCAGAGTCAGACTCCTTGGGGCTGGAAGCAGAGTCAGACTCCTTGGGGCTGGGAAGCAGAGTCAGACTCCTTGGGGCTGGGAAGCAAGTCAGACTCCTTGGGGCTGGGAAGCAGAGTCAGACTCCTTGGGGCTGGGAAGCAGAGTCAGACTCCTTGGGGCTGGGAAGCAGAGTCAGACTCCTTGGGGCTGGGAAGCAGAGTCAGACTCCTTGGGGCTGGGAAGCAGAGTCAGACTCGCAGTCACAAATCCACTGGACGTTTCGGTTGCTCTTTTATTTTCCAGCAAAACAAAACAAATACGGAAACAATATTTAACGTAAACTTTAACAGCAGATCCTAAGAATCCGTCTTTTTGTAAACATAAGGCTGCGTCTGCGTGTCATGACGGTATTGCTGCTGCCTCTGCCCTCCCGTCACACCGCACCTCCAACTTAAAGCTTTAGCCCCGCCCCCTTCACCTGAGCAAGCGCACCTCTCACTGAAACATTTATTAATAAAGGTTCCAAATTCAAAACAAATAACTTGAATTCGGCTCCTACAATAATGAATAGAGACACACCGAGAATGGTCACCGCCCCCTGCTGTGAGATCAGCAGGAGTGGATTCAATTACAACTGAAACAAAAGGAAGAATTCATGCTGAAAAGAAGAAGCATCAAAGTATGAAGGCCGTGTAGGCCAACATTCAAACTCACCTCGCACACACACAACTGAAAACATCTGGCCTCGCACACACACTACTGAAATACTCTCACATTCACTACTGAACACCTCGCACACACACTACTGAAATACTCTCACATTCACTACTGAACACCTCGCACACACACTACTGAAATACTCTCACATTCACTACTGAACACCTCGCACACACACTACTGAAATACTCTCACATTCACTACTGACACCTCGCACACACACTACTGAAAACATCTGGCCTCGCACACACACTATTGAAATACTCTCACATTCACTACTGAACACCTCGCACACACACAACTAAAATACTCTCACATTCACTACTGAACACCTCGCACACACACAACTAAAATCCTCTCACATTCACTACTGAACACCTCGCACACACACTACTGAAAAACATTTTAGTGAAAGGTTCTCAGTAGGGAATGTGCATGTGTCTCACCTATGTGTGTGTGAGGGGGATTCTTGCTGTAACGGAAGTCATTGTAATGAAACGGAAGTACCTAACTGCTAGTGGTCTCTCTGCTGGCTCCGTTAGCCCCATTAGCTTCATTAGCTCCAGGCTGCTACAGGGGCTCAGCTGATACAGAGAACACAGCTTGAACTCGGACGTGTTTGTTGTGTTGATGCCTGGAGGAGTATTCTTCATTGAAATATGACACTTATCGTATGGCTCTGCGGTTCAAACAGACCGTCCATAAATGCAGTTTCTTCGGTAAGTGAAATTCAAGCACTTTATTTCTTACTGGTCTTTTTATTCAGCTAACGAGCGAGACGAAGCTACATCTGTGCTAACGATGCTATCCGTAGCATCCAAGTTAAAACACAATAGAGAAGTGTAAAACATTAAGAAGGATTATACTGTAGAACAAAAGGCTTCTCGGTGAGGTTGGTAAAATAAGGTCATGCTTGTACATTAGTTAGTTTGCTAGTTAGGTAACTGTATGCATTGTTATTGTTAATTTAAAATAGCTATGCTCGATGTTATGACCCGGCTCAAAAAGCCCCCAAAACAAAGAGGAGACACACCATATCAACGGTTTATCAAAAGATGTTTATTAATGCAAGTGGTTCAAATGAGCCAAATGAATCAAGTGCAAAGCAAGTAAAGCATGAGGTGTGAACGTCAGTGGTATCAGTAATGTAACTGCAGGGTGAGGATTGCATGAACATGTATGGGTGGGTGTTGAGGTGCACAAAGTAAAACAACAATATAGCCTCATGGCAAACTTAAGGTTAAGTTAACATTAACGTAACGTTGTAAGAAAGCAAAAAAAGCTGCCCACAAATGGTCGGTTTCATCGACCCCGGGTTACCTGGTCCAGCAAAGTCCGCCTCGTACGACGCACTTGTTTTGTCCATATACGCGACATTTGATCATTTTTTGGCCACAAAAACATCCCATAGCCAGATGTCGAGACGGCCCCACTTCCCCATACAACACATCGCTTGCCGATTATTCTTGGCGTCTTATTGCTGTGCATCCTTTGTCATAATATTTGGCCCTTCAATGCATTCAAACGGGGCTGAGCTCAGCTGTGTTCTACTCATGACGTCACCGCCGGAAATGACCGAAGTTGATGTTTCCGGCGCGACGAACGATTGTTACCAACTGACAACTTTTGTATGCTGATATAATCGTGATTTATTAAAAATTAGGGCTGTCAAGTTAACGCGTTAATAACGGGTTAACGCAAAACATTTTTAATGCCACTAATTATTTTAACGTGCGATTAACGCATGTGTATTTGTCCTCGGCCCGCCCCGTAGTTTCAGAGCCCAAAGGCTTGACGTTGTTGTTGTTGTTGTTGGTTGGATGGCGGGAGATTCTAGCGAGAGATATGGATACAAAAGAAGGTGTTTTAAACAGCGAGCCAAGCCCAGCTGGTCTGACAGCCCCGCTCCTGCCGCTCACTTGCGGCAGACCACGCTTGAAAGTTTGCCGGGGAGACGCCTGGACAACAACAGCGATAGCTAAATGGGTGGCTACAGCTTCACATTGTGGAGGACGAGGGGCTGCGTTAGATCATTCGGATCGCATCCAACGTGTCGACTGCTCATCACAGCACATTATTTTGACCCTAGGTTGGAACTTCAGTCTCATGCTTTGACTGGTATGAAGACAGAGGAGCGGCATCTCGCCGACAACTGTAAACAGGCCTGTCTGTTTGAGCAACTGGCTCAGTGCAGAAGTAAGACAGGGTTGGAGAAGAGAGAGAGGAGAGAGAGAGAGAGAGAGAGAGAGAGACAGAGACAGAGAGAGAGAGAGAGAGACAGAAGAGAGACAGAGAGAGGAGAGAGAGAGAGAGAGACAGAGAGGAGAGGAGAGAGAGAGAGAGAACAGGGACAGAGATAGAGGAGAGAGAAAACAGAGAGAGAAGAGAGACAGAGAGAGAGAGAGAGAGAGACAGATAGGGAGAGAGAGAGAGAGAGAGAGAGAGGGAGGAGAGAGAGAGAGGAGGGAGAGAGAGAGAGAAGAGAGAGAGAGAGAGACAGAGAGAGAGAGAGAAGAGAGACAGAGAGAGGAGAGGAGAGAAGAGAGAGAGAGAGAGAGAAGAGACAAAGAGAGGAGAGAGAGATAGAGATAAGAGATGAGAGAAGAGAGAGGAGAGAAAGAGAGAGAGAGAGAGAGAGAGAGAGAGAGGGGGAGAGAGAGAGAGAGAGAGAGAGAGAGAGAGAGAGAGAGAGAGAGAGAGAGAGAGAGAGAGAGAGAGAGAGAGAGAGCTTCCAGGTTGTTGTGTTGAGAATATTCAGGAGAATATTTGTCATTGTTCCAACGATAATAAACAAACATTTGCATAAAGCCTATTTGTCCACTCATATGTTGATAAGAGTATTAAAAACTTGAAAAACATTCCTCTAAGGTTCATTTAGAACAGATAAAAAATGTGCGATTAATTTGCGATTAATCGCGATTAACTATTTTAATCGACTGACAGCCCTATTAAAAATACATCAATAATAAAAAAATCATCTGGCACATTTCACAATAAAAATGAACCTCTATCATACACCATCCCACTAACAGGTGCTAATAGCATTTCGTAAGACACACACACACACACACACACACACACACACACATAGTCACACACACACATAGTCACACACACACACACACACACACACACCCACACACACACACATAGTCACACACACACACACACACACACACACACACACACACACACACACACACCACACACACACACACTCCCTAATCTCTTGATGTTCTGACTGATATTTAATATCCCCATGTGTAATGATGTTGTTGTGAAAGGACCTCTGAGGGCTCTGTAATCATCTCATCTCAGAATATGTTGAATATCTGATATCAGAGGGAAGATATTTAGAATAAACTCTCAGTTTCTCTCTCCTCCCCCCTGCTGTGAGGAGATGTGAGTCATTAAGAGAACCACACAAGCTGTTTGACCCAGGTGTAATCACATGCAAAACTTAAATTACTGACGGAGCATCTAACACACGCTCCTTTTTTAACAGAGCTGCGTTAAAACTGGTTTCAACTGAACCAGTTCTGCCTAGAAACAACGTTTATTAGCAAGATATCAGACCGTTTTTGTATTAAATAGAAAAAGCAAAATGTTCATTGTTAGAGAAGCAATGACTGGGACTTTCCTTAAAAACAACACCCAGACAGAGAGGTGCAGGAATGAGTCCTCAACCCTAAAGAGACTCAGTATTTCTTCTCCTCCTGTCCCCTGGTCGGAGGATTTCTGCTGAAAACTGAACACCAAACTGAGAGTATCTTTAAGATCTCACAATGTTCAAATCACAAGTCCAAACTCACCTCTTCAGACCTGCTTTTACTCTGTAATTAATGTTGTGTTTTATATATTTTCACTCTGCAAGGTGTCTTTGAGTTTCTTAGAAAGCGCTCTATAAATAAAATGCATTGTTATTATAAGATTTCTGACATATAAAATGCTTGGTATTAAAGGAAGACTTCAACCTGCTCGTGCGTTTCTGATGCAGACAGCCTCACCTGTGCAGGTGAGCTGCTGTTCAGAGGGGTTCAGAGTAACGTCCTGTTTGTGAAGCTTCAGAGAAATTAGACGTGGGTTATTCTGAACGAATCGTTAACGATGGAGGGATGAGATAAAGAGAAGCTTCTGATGTCGGAACGTCATCCGTTTCCCTCGGATTAACTCAGAGAAGAAGCTCAGTGTGTGTGGAGCTCTCCTACTTCTGACCATACTACACACACACACACACACACACACACACACACACACACACACACACACACACACACACACACACACACACACACTCACTAAGAGTCCGTGATGGATGTGTGTGTGGGCGTCTCATTTCCTCCTCTGGACCATAAAGAGCCAGCGGTCAGACAGCTGTAAATCTGAAGCTGATTAGCTGCTCTAAATCTCTCCCTTTATCTTCCTGACCTGCACACTTTAACACACACACACACACACACACACACACACACACACACACACACACACACACACACACACACACACACACACACACACACCCACACCCACACACACACACATACACACACACACACACACACACACACTTAAGTCTCACTGATGGAGATGTTAATCAGGGGTCACAGGTTCAAACCCCACTGCAGTCAGCATGTCGTTGTGTCCCTGAGACCCTTCACCCCAAACTGCTCCTGTGGGGATTGCCCACAGTATTGAGTATGTAAGTCGCTTTGGATAAAAGCGTCTAACAAGTGACATGTAATGTTGCATGAAGGAGTGTAAATCAGTTTCAATCCCAACTCTGCCAGTATGAGATGCATTCCTTCAAGTTCCTCCACCAGTTTACCTGTTGGATGTGTGTGTGATGTACCTCTGTTGGATGTGTGTGTGATGTTCCTCTGTTGGATGTGTGTGTGATGTACCTCTGTTGGATGTGTGTGTGATGTTCCTCTGTTGGATGTGTGTGATGTACCTCTGTTGGATGTGTATGATGTTCCTCTGTTGGATGTGTGTGTGATGTTCCTCTGTTGGATGTGTGTGTGATGTTCCTCTGTTGGATGTGTGTGATGTTCCTCTGTTGGATGTGTGTGATGTTCCTCTGTTGGATGTGTGTGTGATGTTCCTCTGTTGGATGTGTGTGTGATGTACCTCTGTTGGATGTGTGTGTGATGTTCCTCTGTTGGATGTGTGTGATGTACCTCTGTTGGATGTGTGTGTGATGTACTCTGTTGGATGTGTGTGATGTACCTCTGTTGGATGTGTGTGTGTGATGTACCTCTGTTGGATGTTTGTGATGTACCTCTGTTGGATGTGTGTGATGTTCCTCTGTTGGATGTGTGTGTGTGATGTTCCTCTGTTGGATGTGTGTGTGATTTAGCTCTGTTGGATGTGTGTGTGATGTACCTCTGTTGGATGTGTGTGTGATGTTCCTCTGTTGGATGTGTGTGATGTATCTCTGTTGGATGTGTTTGTGATGTACCTCTGTTGGATGTGTGTGTGATGTACGTCTGTTGGATGTGTGTGTGATGTTCCTCTGTTGGATGTGTGTGTGATGTTCCTCTGTTGGATGTGTGTGTGATTTAGCTCTGTTGGATGTGTGTGTGATGTTCCTCTGTTGGATGTGTGTGTGTAGTTCCTCTGTTGGATGTGTGTGATGTTCCTCTGTTGGATGTGTGTGTGATGTTCCTCTGTTGGATGTGTGTGTGATTTAGCTCTGTTGGATGTGTGTGTGATGTTCCTCTGTTGGATGTGTGTGTGTGATGTTCCTCTGTTGGATGTGTGTGTGATGTTCCTCTGTTAGATGTGTGTGATGTATCTCTGTTGGATGTGTGTGTGATGTACCTCTGTTGGATGTGTGTGATGTTCCTCTGTTGGATGTGTGTGATGTACCTCTGTTGGATGTGTGTGATGTTCCTCTGTTGGATGTGTGTGATGTTCCTCTGTTGGATGTGTGTGTGATGTACGTCTGTTGGATGTGTGTGATGTTCCTCTGTTGGATGTGTGTGATGTTCCTCTGTTGGATGTGTGTGTGATGTACCTCTGTTGGATGTGTGTGATGTTCCTCTGTTGGATGTGTGTGATGTTCCTCTGTTGGATGTGTGTGTGATGTACCTCTCTTGTGGATGTGTGTTTGATGTACTCTGTTGGATGTGTGTGATGTACCTCTGTTGGATGTGTGTGATGTTCCTCTGTTGGATGTGTGTGATGTTCCTCTGTTGGATGTGTGTTTGATGTATCTCTGTTGGATGTGTGTGATGTACCTCTGTTGGATGTGTGTGATGTTCCTCTGTTGGATGTGTGTGTGATGTATCTCTGTTGGATGTGTGTGATGTACCTCTGTTGGATGTGTGTGTGATGTACCTCTGTTGGATGTGTGTGTGATTTAGCTCTGTTGGATGTGTGTGATGTACCTCTGTTGATATGTGTGTGATTTACTCTGTTGGATGTGTGTGATGTACCTCTGTTGGATGTGTGTGTGATTTAGCTCTGTTGGATGTGTGTGTGATGTACCTCTGTTGGATGTGTGTGATTTAGCTCTGTTGGATGTGTGTGTGATGTACCTCTGTTGGATGTGTGTGTGATTTAGCTCTGTTGGATGTGTGTGTGATGTATCTCTGTTGGATGTGTGTGTGATGTACCTCTGTTGGATGTGTGTGATGTACCTCTGTTGGATGTGTGTGTGATGTACGTCTGTTGGATGTGTGTGTGATGTTCCTCTGTTGGATGTGTGTGATGTTCCTCTGTTGGATGTGTGTGTGATGTTCCTCTGTTGGATGTGTGTGTGATGTTCCTCTGTTGGATGTGTGTGATGTTCCTCTGTTGGATGTGTGTGATGTTCCTCTGTTGGATGTGTGTGTGATGTACCTCTGTTGGATGTGTGTGTGATGTACCTCTGTTGGATGTGTGTGTGATGTTCCTCTGTTGGATGTGTGTGATGTTCCTCTGTTGGATGTGTGTGATGTACGTCTGTTGGATGTGTGTGTGATGTTCCTCTGTTGGATGTGTGTGATGTACCTCTGTTGGATATGTGTGATGTACCTCTGTTGGATGTGTGTGTGATGTACCTCTGTTGGATGTGTGTGATGTACCTCTGTTGGATGTGTGTGTGATGTACCTCTGTTGGATGTGTGTGTGTGATGTATCCTCTGTTGGATGTGTGTGATGTACCTCTGTTGATGTGTGTGTGATGTACCTCTGTTAGATGTGTGTGTGATGTACCTCTGTTGGATGTGTGTGTGATGTTCCTCTGTTGGATGTGTGTGTGATGTACCTCTGTTGGATGTGTGTGTGATGTACGTCTGTTTGATGTGTGTGTGATGTTCCTCTGTTGGATGTGTGTGTGATGTTCCTCTGTTGGATGTGTGTGATGTACCTCTGTTGGATGTGTGTGTGATGTTCCTCTGTTGGATGTGTGTGTGATGTACCTCTGTTAGATGTGTGTGTGATGTACCTCTGTTAGATGTGTGTGTGATGTACGTCTGTTGGATGTGTGTGTGATGTACCTCTGTTGGATGTGTGTGTGATTTAGCTCTGTTGATGATTCTGTGATTAAAGTGTCAGAGTGAGTGAAGAGAAGGTCGTTAATATGGCAGATAAATAATGTGTATGTTGGAGTAACGTGAGTCAAACTGAGGCTCATCTCACTGGTCTGATTAAATACAGAAACACAGAACAACAGAGAGAGTACAGTGTGTGTGTGTGTGTGTGTGTGTGTGTGTGTGTGTGTGTGTGTGTGTGTGTGTGTGTGTGTGTGTGACGTGGATGCTTTTCGACACCTGTAAGCTGGACAACTTCCCAAAACAATTGCATTCATATCTAACTCTAAAATATAGTATATTTTGTAATTGGTCTAAAGATCTTATTCTGCAGCAGATCTCCCATTCAAATCATCATCATCACTTTCCACCACTAAACCCTGGAGAGGTGAAGACAGGCAGCTACAGGTGGAAGTGGAGAGCTGATTGGTTAACGAGGAACAGGTGAGAGAATCAGCTGATTGGAGCAGAGTCAGAACGAGCAAACAGGAAACCTTCAACCATGATGGACAGGGTGGTAACCGTGTGTCGTTCAATTAAAGGCCTTTATATAGTTTGATATATAATAAAGGGGAATGAGAACCAAGTGTCTGTTTTTAAATCATAGCTCCAGTTTGTCTCAAAATCATTTACGTCTCAGAGAAGATCCATGAACATGTTCCAGTAAAGTGTCTGAATTTAGATCAACAGGGAGGTTTGAAAGTATAATGACGACAGAACACCTGAAACACCTGTCACCTGTCGCTGTGTGTCCTAGAGCACACAATGATTACAACCACCACAAATAAAGGAGATGCAACAAAGACTGGAACCTGTTCTGACTGAGGGAAGGTCAGAGACTTCTTTTTCTGTTTCTCTCAGCAGGAGCACAAGGTGAAGATCTTCAGAGCAACAGGTGTGTGAGGCTGTCCTACTGACACTCGTTTTAATTTACACACACACTTTAAGAATGTGGTAAGGTGTCCCACACACATCTTACACTTCTCTACCTGACACACACAGGTTACTGACAACCGATAATCCTGCAGGATATTCTGAGTTGTGTCTTCATGATTGAACGCATCAGGATAAAAGTGTCAGCTAAATGAAATACAATAGTGTGTCCCTAAGTTAGTCACCTGATCTGAACTACAGTGTGTATCCATCTCTCTCTCACACTCACACACACACACACACACAGTCCACAGCTACTGTCTCATGTTTCCTGATCTCCTGTAATAAAGAGTGTGTGTTCTGTAATCCTCTGATATCCAGACATCTGCTGCTCTGTGTGTGTGTGTGTGTGTGTGTGTGTGTGTGTGTGTGTGTGTGTGTGTGTGTGTGTGTGTGTGTGTGTGTGTGTGTGTGTGTGTGTGTGTGTGTGTGTGTGTGTGTGTGTGTGTGTGTGTGTGTGTGTGTGTGTGTGTGTGTGCACCAAGACCATGCCTTCGTGTGTGTGCATCACTGTATGGACATTTCACGTGTGTCTGTGTGTGGGGGGTTGTGCTTCAGCTGCTCTCCGTAAGATGGTTTCCATGGCGATAATAACCATAACCAGATTCCGTGTGTGTGTGGTGTGTGTGTGTGCGAGAGATGTGAGTGAGTGTGAGTCAGGTTATCTTAATGAGCTCTAACGTAAAGCTGCCCATTCAGATCTAATTAAAGCGTCAGGAGGATGTTGTGTGTGTGTGTGTTGTGTGTGTGTTGTGTGTGTGTGTGGTGGCTGAAAATTAATTAGTTAATGCATTTTTTCTGATAAAGCTCCGTCTGTTACTGCAGGAACATGAGGAATAAAACAATAAACACATACATGTAACATACTAACAGAGTTGGGTGTAACGCATCCACATGCAGTGCATAAACATGGCTGAGTCAGCGATAACTTTGGAGGGTGGAGGTCTGCCCATTATTTTGAGTTCGTCTGAAGAAAGGACAGGAATGTGACGGTGAGGTGCAAACTGTGTCCAGGCCAGAAGCTTTTATCCACTGCTGCAAACACAACGTCAAACCTCAACAAGCACCTGCAAAGACAACATGCTAACGTGAAGCTAATAGCTAGGGACCCCGAACCCAGAGTGAGGATGTTGAGTGTGCGCCGCCGCCGACACGGGGGTGCTAGTGGAGCCTCGCAGCGGCGAAACTCTGGCGTGCTTACACTGGAGGTGCGCCGCCTTTGCGCTTCAGATGAGGCTCCCTCCGCAAAATGAAGCACCCTCCGCAGTCTGCGTGATCTGCCTGTAGGGAGGGGCGGCCCTGCGGGAAAAGTAACGCGTTACTTTATGTAGAGAGTAACGAAGTAAAGTAATATATGACTTTTTTTTTAAGTAATAAGTAATATGTAATATATAACTTTTGAGTAACGACCCCATCTCTGCATACTAATAACTCTTTATATGTATTATAGTGTTTCAGAAACACTGGTATCAGTTTGAAACCAGTTCAGTCGCAGAGATGACGGCACAGTGAAGTGTTTTAATGTCTGATGTTGCCCAAATCATGTCTTAATAACACGCTAAACACACGTAGAACATGGGTTTGTCCTTCGATAGTAAATCCCTAATAATTCCAGGGTGTATCTGAGAAGTGATTACAGGCGTGTTCAATTAGTGCATTTCTAATGAATGAAATCCAATTAACTGCAGGTGTCTCACAGCATGAAGTCTACTGAGTGTGTGTGTGTGTGTGTGTGTGTGTGTTTTATCAACCCCCTTCTCCAGATGATTGAAGCAGTGTATGCAGCCCGGTGCTCCTGATAAACAACAAGAAAGAGACGCATCCGACACACACTCCTGCAGAAGAAGACAAGTGAACACACACACACACACACACACACACACACACACACACACACACACACACACACACACACACACACACACCAAAGGGTCAGCAGCGAGGATTATCACGCTGTCACACTCCAACGGATAATAAGCTGCAGACAGATGTCCAACAAGTGGGGGCGCACACACACTCCCGTGAGTGTGTGTGCGTGTTTTTATTAAAGTGTGTGTTGCTACATTAGCATGCAGCATCATGGCTGCTGCCTTTAATGCATCTTTCATCGTGCTGTGTGTGTGTGTGTGTGTGTGTGTGTGTGTGTGTGTGTGTGTGTGTGTGTGTGTGTGTGTGTGTGTGTGTGTGTGTGTGTGTGTGTGTGTGTGCTGCTCATCCTACTGAATATTACATGATACACACCTCCTGTTTGTATCAACTCACACCACAGGGACACATGTCGTATTCTGTGCAGATACACAGATGTGTGTGTAACGTACACACTTTACACACACTCTACACACACTTTACACACTTCACACACACCTTACAGCAGCATTAACACACAAGAGTCCTAACGCAGCGAGAGGAGGCTTTACCTGAGTTTACCTCCTGTTCTGATGCTTCTAAACACCTATACACCTACAGGAGAGGGGGTTTAATTGGATGCATGTGTAAGGTAATTAGCATCAGGAAACGCCCTAATAAGGCGATATAGGGGAGTTTTAGTGCCGTGTGCAAAACACAGACTACTGACATGTAACTGACACTCGTCCACAGTTTCCCTCTGAATATGACCCTGCAGCGTGTGTGTGTGTGTGTGTGTGTGTGTGTGTGTGTGTGTGTGTGTGTGTGTGTGTGTGTGTGTGTGTGTGTGTGTGTGTGTGTGTGTGTGTGTGTGTGTGTGTGTGTGCTCTCTCTTCGTTAGTGCAGCAGATGGTGTGAGTGAGCAGGACGGTCATTTCTAAATCAATAGCCGGGCACATGGGAGGCACTGTGTGTCACACACACACACACACACACACACACACACACACACAGAGACACACAAACACAGAGACACACACACACACACACACACACACACACACACACAGAGACACACACACACACACACAGAGACACACACACACACACACACAGACACACAAGCACAGAGACACACACACACACACACACACACACAGAGACACACACACACACACAGAGACACACACACACACACACACACACACAGAGACACACACACGCACACGATGCAACTGCTATTTATTCCTTATTTTGTCCTGTTTTTGCAGTCTATTGTACTTTCTTATTCGGCTTTTAGACCATTTTTAAATGCCCCTCTTGCTCTTCTTCCTCCTCTTCCTCTCCTCTTCTTCCTCCTCCTCTTCCTCCTCTTCTTCTTCCTCTTCCTCCTCTTCCTCCTCTTCTTCTTCCTCCTCCTCTTCTTCCTCCTCCTCTTCTTCCTCCTCTTCCTCTTCTTCTCAGTAAAGTGTGATGCTGGCTCAGTGCCTCTCTAAATGTGAGCTCCCCTCAGAGCACAGAGCCTTCCTCTTCTTCTTCCTCCTCTTCCTCCTCCTCTTCCTCTTCTTCTCAGTAAAGTGTGATGCTGCTCAGTGCCTTTCTCTAAATGTGAGCTCCCCCAAGCACAGAGCCTTCCTCCTCTTCCTCTTCTTCCTCCTCTTCCTCCTCTTCCTCTTCTTCTTCCTCCTCCTCTTCTTCCTCTTCCTCCTCCTCTTCCTCTTCCTCCTCTTCTTCTCAGTAAAGTGTGATGCTGGCTCAGTGCCTCTCTAAATGTGAGCTCCCCTCAGAGCACAGAGCCTTCCTCCTCTTCTTCCTCCTCCTCTTCTTCCTCTTCCTCCTCCTCTTCCTCCTCCTCCTCTTCTTCTCAGTAAAGTTTGATGCTGGCTCCGTGCCTCTCTAAATGTGAGCTCCCCTCAGAGCACAGAGCCTTCCTCCTCTTCCTCCTCTTCCTCCTCCTCTTCCTCCTCCTCCTCTTCTTCTCAGTAAAGTGTGATGCTGGCTCAGTGCCTCTCTAAATGTGAGCTCCCCTCAGAGCACAGAGCCTTCCTCCTCTCAGTGTGGATTGTTTGGCTCTGGAGTGTTCAATAGAGCAGGAGCTGCAGAATGAGACGAAGCCTCCATGTTTTCCAACAATCAGTCGTCAGGGTGACAGAGAGCTGGAAAGGTTGGAAACAGCAGTAATTATTCTTTAAATGCCTCCGTGTCAAACTGTCTTTCTGTCACGGAGAAGTGAAGCCGAGCCTCGGGGAGTCGGAGCTTTTGGAGAGGAAAGAGTGTGAAAATGAGCCGAAAGCCCAGAGGAGGCCGTGAATCATAGACAGGATCAGCAGCTCCTTTCAAATCAGAAAGCACTCATTACAAAGAATCCATCTGCACAAATCCCCTCTGCACACTGCCTCACTTTGACCACGCACACACATATTGATCTACCTGGTGATCAATTAATCAATTCATCGATTCATCAATTCATCATTCATCGATTAATCGATTCATCAATTCATCAATTCATCAATTCATGTCAAATGCACGGGGGTGGACAGGTGCAAACACAACAGGGTGAAACCTTTTAAATTGTTCCATCTTTATAAAATCCACAAGATCTTCACACAGCAGCTGGAGACCAGGGGACACTAAAGAGTGACGCACACAGCTGGAGACCAGGGGACACTAAAGAGTGACGCACACAGCAGCTGGAGACCAGGGGACACTAAAGAGTGACGCACACAGCTGGGAGACCAGAGGACACTAAAGAGTGACGCACACAGCAGCTGGAGACCAGGGGACACTAAAGAGTGACGCACACAGCTGGGAGACCAGGGGACACTAAAGAGTGACGCACACAGCAGCTGGAGACCAGGGGACACTAAAGAGTGACGCACACAGCTGGAGACCAGGGGACACTAAAGAGTGACGCACACAGCTGGAGACCAGGGGACACTAAAGAGTGACGCACACAGCTGGAGACCAGGGGACACTAAAGAGTGACGCACTAAAGTAACCTGTATATCCTATATAACCTGTTTCAAATATATAACCTGTTTTAATAATTATAACTTTGTCTGTGTAAAATGTATACTTATGAAACTAGACCAAGTGTTCTTATTTTCCTTTGTTTGCTGTGGTCAATTGTGTGTGCGTTGACTTAGGAATGTAGAGGATCCAGTCGCCCCCCCCGGGTTTTTAATGGGCCGGATAGGAGCATGGGGGGGTTGCAGGAGAAAGGTAATAAAACTGACACCATTGAGTCTATCAGATTGTTCTGAGAGAAAGATTGGGATGCGGAGTGGTACGGCCAGGTGCTGAGGATAAACGAAGATAAGGATTGGTACCTCACCCCCGTGCGACCCAGAATTGTTTATTTTATGGCTGCCATAAAAGATGACCTGGGACTGATCGGCGGCGCAGGAGATCCAAAGTTCCCACGACTATGGCTGACTCACTCTGATTCGCTGTTTAGACCTCGTCAATGGCTGACTCACTCTGATTCACTGCCTAGGGCTCGCCCAGGAGTGAGTCCACCAATGGATGAACACCTAGGGAGGAGCAACCGACACAACTCCTCCCACACAACTCCTCTCCGTTTGTGGGAATAAATATTGTGAATTCTGTACACTCGCGGCCTCTGTTCTGTCTGACTGTCTGATACGTACATCGCACGGTGGAAGAGCTGAGGCCCGAAGTACTTCGTTATATAAGTACTTCGTTATATTGTACTGTTGTTTCTACCATTAAATCAGCTTATTGTTTAATCTCATATCTCTGTCTGAGCCGTTCCTTTTCACAGCAGACCACTCATCAAACGAACAGCGCGGAGCGGGCTCGAACCTTCAACAACTGAAGGGTGCTTAAATCCAACAGCACACAGCTGGAGACCAGGGGACACTAAAGAGTGACGCACACAGCTGGAGACCAGGGGACACTAAAGAGTGACGCACACAGCTGGAGACCAGGGGACACTAAAGAGTGATGCACACAGCTGGGAGACCAGGGGACACTAAAGAGTGACGCACACAGCTGGAGACCAGGGGACACTAAAGAGTGATGCACACAGCTGGAGACCAGGGGACACTAAAGAGTGGCGCACACAGCGTTTACTAAAAGCTGCAGAAATGGATAGAATGATATTTGTAAGATAACTGACGTTCGATGTTAATAATAACGTCTGCTAAATAATAAAAGTGATGAACTGCCGATGGAGACGAGCTGAAACCGAGCAGCTGTGTTTCTGCGTGAGATTCATTCGCTGTGGAGTCATTTTCTGCACGTGTTCACCCCGATAAATCAGCGCCGTGCACTCAGAGCCGTGAAGAAGAGGAGAGCCCAGGGCGACTGAATGTGAAGAGGAGGGAAATAAACGAAGCAATGCATCCATTAGAGTCCCTGAAGGCACCGCCACGTGATTGGAGGTCTCCGTATATACGTTGGCTCTGTTTCACTTATTTAGCTCAAAGCTCTCTGGACGTAATGGAACACTGTGTTGGTCTTATATCTCTGAAATCTTTCCACGTGTCCTCTTGATCTGTTTTAACGTCTTCTGGACAAAACACATTTAAACTCCCTGCAGAACTTCCACTCTCAGCTGCTCTGTGAGTGGCTGCTTACGTCCTCTCTTACAGGTAAGGTTAGCTGACATGCTGCACACAAATGTTACCGTAAAATGTTAACAATAAAGAAGGGCAGAGTCTGGATTAGGATTTCTCTCATGAACACATCAGGGCTGCTCAAAATGCATCGCCTCCAAACAAGAGCCAGTGTTACTAAGCTATCATGTCTCATATCAAGTGTAAAGACATATTCTAATCTGAATCAGCTCAAAGCTAACGATAGCATCTGACCATGCATCTCACAGTAACACTCCTTCATCATGCTAGCTAACTGTATTGGTACTCAATAGTGCCAAGATGGAGGATGTGGAGGTAAAGGAGGAGGGGGAAGTCTTTCGTCTAACACTCAAAGAACTGAAGGAACCTCGCAAGAGAAGGATGCCGAGAAAGCTGGAACTCAAACAAAAATGTTCTAACAAATATTATGATGATGTATTTTATAAACTACCTAATCGTACCCCTTTAACTAACTCTAAACCTCCCAAGATGCATCTGTGCATCCTAATGTCTGCAGACGCAACAAAATAGAGGTTAAAATAATATGAATGAATACTTTCATTACTATAAAGCTCAATGAATTACTTTGATGGTGACGCAATGACAACTGTTCTCTGTGGGAGTCCAATGTGTATTAAAGCTCTGCAAAATGCATGAAAGCAGAATGTAATATTTACGAGTTCACCTAAATTACAGAAGGTCACAAACTTTTCTTCAGAGACTGGAGCTAACCGCTAACGCTAATTAACACATTTATCTCATTTACTCTGAACAACGCTGCTTCTTTACGAGGAGTTATGACCTGTAGATTCACAGCACTGTAGAAGTCTATGAGAACATATCAGCATTACTCATCATCTGAATCAGATCTGCAGGTAAACAACAACAACATGTACGTTCCCCGGCTGTAAGGTCAGATCCTTGTAGCCCCCCCCCCCCCTCTCTTCCAGCTGTTACTAAAGAGCTGACTCTGGGTCTGTAGCTTTAGAGAGAGAGTAGATCTCATCAGGAGAACTCTCCCAGCAGAAACTCAGCTAAATGCTGCTGTGATTAAACTCCATATCATGTTCCAAACCACATCAAGGATTTCTCTCTGAAACAGTATGGAGCTCAAACTCTCTCTCTCTCTCAGGTTTCAGCTTCACCTCCTCTCAGTGGGGGGGCGGGGGGGCAGCTTCACCTCCTCTCAGTGGGGGGGGGGGGAGCTTCAATCCTCTCAGTGGGGGGGCGGGGGCAGCTTCACCTCCTCTCAGTGGGGGGGGGGCAGCTTCACCTCCACTCGGGGCAGCTTCACCTCCTCTCAGTGGGGGGAGGGGGACAGCTTCACCTCCTCTCATGGAGGGGGGGGCAGCTTCACCTCCTCTCAGTGGGGGGGCGGGGGGAAGCTTCACCTCCTCTCAGCGGGGGGGCGGGCAGCTTCATTCCTCTCAGTAGGGGCGGGGCAGCTTCACCTCCTCTCAGTGGGGGGGGGTAGCTTCACCTCCACTCGGGGCAGCTTCACCTCCTCTCAGTGGGGGGGCGGGGGAAGCTTCACCTCCTCTCAGTGGAGGGGCGGGGGAAGCTTCACCTCCTCTCAGTGGGGGAGCAGCTTCACCTCCTCTCAGTGGGGGAGCAGCTTCACCTCCTCTCAGTGGGGGGGCGGGGGGGCAGCTTCACCTCCTCTCAGTGGGGGAGCAGCTTCACCTCCTCTCAGTGGGGGGCGGGGGGGCAGCTTCACCTCCTCTCAGTGGGGGGCAGCTTCACTCCTCTCAGTGGGGGGGGGGGGGAAGCTTCACTCCTCTCAGTGGGGGGGGGGGGGGCAGCTTCACCTCCTCTCAGTGGGGGGCAGCTTCACCTCCTCTCAGTGGGGGGCGGGGGGGGGAAGCTTCACCTCCTCTCAGTGGGGGGGGGGGGGCAGCTTCACCTCCTCTCAGTGGGGGGGCGGGGGGGCAGCTTCACCTCTTCTCAGTGGGCAGGACACACAGGAGGAACGTCTCTCAAACACATCACAAACAGAGCTTCATTCAATACCAAAACGTCCTTATCTATCAGAGAGAGATTCACCCAGCATGAGACCATCGGCAGCCCCTCCTACTTCATCATGTGTGTATTTGAATCGTCTCTACATTCAGTACTTGTACTCCATTAGAATGGATTTACCACGAGAGGTGACGATGCTGAAATCCTCAGGTGACCGTGAGCTTTTGGAAAGACAATACACTTTATTTGATGCACATTACTCTCAGCAGGTGTTAATGACTGAAAGCAGCTGTGATATAGGAGCAGAGGGAATCTGAAGGACAGTCATCAGCACAGAGAGGGGCTATTGATTACATACCCAGATCCTTCAGATAGAGAACACAATGAGAAACAAGATCAGACTTAGTTACGAGTTTGGTACCGTTAGTGGAGTGTGTGTTTGTGTGTGTGTGTGTGTGTGTGTGTGTGTGAGTGTGTGTGTGTGTGTGTGTGTGTTCAGTGTACATCTGTGTTTTTAATTTTGAGTGAAGACCCCTCCCTCAGCAGAGGTAAAGAAACATGGCTGCTGGTGATCACAGCTTCACATGAGAGGAGAGAGACTCAAACCTCCCCCTTCCTCATCTTCCTCTTCCTCCTCCTCTTCCTCCTCCTCTCTCCTCCCTCCTCCTTTCCTCCTCTCCTCTCTTCCTCTTCCTCCTCCTCTCCTCCTCCTCCTCCTCTCCCTCCTCCTCCTCCTTCCTCCTCCTCCTCCTCCTCATCTTCCTCTTCCTCCTCCTCTTCCTCCCTCTTCCTCCTCCTCTTCCTCTTCCTCCTCCTCTTCCTCCTCCTCTCCCTCCTCCTCCTCCTCCTCCTCTTCCTCCTCCTCCTCCTCTTCCTCCTCGTCTCCCTGCAGAACAGAGGGGACAATATTTTGTGACAGCATCTCTCAGACTATTAGGCACCCAGAGGCACCTGAGAGACTCATACACACACACACACACACACACACACACACACACACACACACACACACACACACACAGCCCCAGGCGACTCGTCTTCAGATGCTATCAGAGGAAGAAAGGAAATAAAGAGAGGAACAGAACGTCTTTATGATCAAACATCATCGTGTGTGAACTCTAACGAGAACACACACTCCGTTTCAAACACTGAGGGGAAACTACAACGTCTCCCTTTACAGGAAACATGTCTACAGTTTGGGTTCATGTTAGATATCTCGGTGTTACACCCAAACATATGAAAGATCTTTATTAAAGAGGCGCTGTTCTTCTTCTGTGGTGTTAGTGCAAGTCAATGGTCTGCTAATGTTTTACCGTCTAGCAAAGTGTTGTTGTCTCCTTGTGTTTCACAGTTTACTTCCAAACATCAACAGAGAGATAGTGGCTCTGACTCTGGTTCTGTTCTGAGTGCATCAGTGTGTGTCTGGCATCACACCATTGTTTCTGCACACACACACACACACACACACACACACACACAACACACACACACACACACACACACACACACACACACACACAGAGAGGGAATACTTTTCTCACCAACATGTAACTTGGATAGTTTTGGAGGATGGCATGCTTCCCAGATTTGGATCCGGACCAAATGTGAGGAGAAGATCTGCAGATAAATATCAGCCAGACCTGCTGCGAGTCTCTGAGAACACTGTTAGTAAAAACACAGAAACACACACTCTGACTGAATCAAATGTCTGATATTAACAGCTTTTAGTCCTTTCTGCGCCGTCACACTTCCTGTTTTAAGGCTAACGTGTTACTGCTTCAGCTTTAGCTCTATCAGCATTCTCAAAAATGGGTTTGCTAACGTTCGCCATCTAGCTCACCTTATCTTACCTTATCTTACCTTATCTTACCTTATCTTACCTATCTAACAAGTCATCTAGCCAGCTGTTGCCTAATTTTAGGCTCTTGTAATTGAAATATGAGTTATTGCTTTAACGGGAAGTTCACATTTTACTTTAAAAGCAAGCTAACCTTTGCTATCTCTCTACCGAGTTAGTCAGCAACCAAGCTAACAAGCTATTTAGCTGTATCTCCAAATGGATGGCTCTTGTAGTTTAATCATATTGGTCATCTAGTCATAACTTAACATCAGCACTGGTTCCCCTCAAGGCTGCGTCCTTTCCCCTCTGCTCTTCTCCCTGTACACCAACAGCTGCACCTCCAGTCACCAGTCTGTCAAGCTCCTGAAGTTCAGACGACACCACCCTCATCGGACTCAACTCTGGTGGGGACGAGTCTGCCTACAGCTGGGAGATGGACCATCTGGTGACCTGGTGTGGGGAAAACCACCTGGAGCTCAACGCCCTCAAAACAGTGGAGATGGTCGTGGACTTTAGGAAGAACGCAGCCCCACCCACCCCCATCACTCTGTGTGACCCCCCATCACTCTGTGTGACCCCCCATCACTCTGTGTGACTCCCCATCACTCTGTGTGGCCCCCCATCACTCTGTGTGACTCCCCATCACTCTGTGTGGCCCCCCATCACTCTGTGTGACTCCCCATCACTCTGTGTGACCCCCCATCACTCTGTGTGACCCCCCATCACTCTGTGTGACTCCCCATCAGTCTGTGTGACTCCCCATCACTCTGTGTGACTCCCCATCACTCTGTGTGGCCCCCCATCACTCTGTGTGACTCCCCATCACTCTGTGTGACTCCCCATCACTCTGTGTGGCCCCCATCACTCTGTGTGACTCCCCATCACTCTGTGTGGCCCCCCATCACTCTGTGTGACTCCCCATCACTCTGTGTGGCCCCCCATCACTCTGTGTGACCCCCCATCACTCTGTGTGACCCCATCACTCTGTGTGATCCCCATCACTCTGTGTGGCCCCCATCACTCTGTGTGACTCCCCATCACTCTGTGTGACTCCCAGTAACTGCTGTGGAGTCTTTCCTCTTCTGGGCACCATCATCGCCCAGGACCTTAAATGGGAGCAGAACATCTGCTCCCTCACCAAAAAAGCACAGCAGAGGATGTTCTTCCTGAGGCAGCTGAAGAAATTCAACCTGCCAAAGACGATGATGGTGAACTTCTACGCCTCCATCATGGAGTCCATCCTCACCTCCTCCATCACCATCTGGTACGCCGCAGCCACAGCCAAGGATAAGGGCAGGCGCAGCGTGTCATCCGCTCTGCAGAGAAGGTGATCGGCTGCAATCTGCCTCCCTCCACGACCTGCATGCCTCCAGGACCTGAGGCGGGCAGGGAAGATAGTGGCCGACCCTCCCACCCTGAACACAAACTGTTCACCCCCCTCCCCTCTGGCAGGAGGCTGCGCTCCATCGGGACCAGAACCTCCCCCTGAACAGTTTCTTCCCCTCCGCTACCGGCCTCTTGAACAAGGCCCGGCCCCCCCAATGACACTTTACCTCTGCCGCATCATAGACTATATGCATTACATTAATGCACACAGTGTCATACTCCTTTCTGCACATATTCATATTTTATATTCTACAACTCATTGCATTCCATTTAGCTGTAAATTACTGATTTATTTTATTGCTATTTAACTATATTTTATTACAGTGTCCTTTTGTTTATATTTTATGTCTGCACCACGACATCAAGTCAAATTCCTCGTATGTGTGAACCCACCTGGTAATAACCCGTTTCTGATTCTGATTCTTGGTAAGTAAAGGTTGATAAAGCTGGAGATGCTATGCTAAGTAATAGCACATTGGTTTTTAAGACATTATAAGGTGATGTGGAACGTCATAAAGCCGGAGAAGGTGACAGTGAGAGAGTTGAAATGTGTTTGTGAAGAGCAGGATATCTGTTATAACCCCCTCCCATCAGAGACCCCTCTGTATAATATAAATATGTATATATGACGGATCACATGCCGCGGGTAAATGACAGAGGCTCTTCTGGGGGTTCATCCAGAGGTCTGCCATCTAGCTCTCATCTTACCTTATCTACCTCGAACAAGCCATCTAGCCAGCTGTTGCCTAATTGGTAGCTCTCTAATTTAAACATGAGTTCATATTGACCGCCTATGTTGGACCGTGCTGATCTGTGTACGTTCAGCAGAGTCATTATTAAATCATGCTGACCTGCTCTCGTAGCTCCAAACATCAACGTCATGCCTTTAATATACGTTTTATGGTAAAGTGATCACATATTGGTGATCTAAATAGTTAGTTTAACTTAACAACAGTTCATTATTTGGTAAGTAAAGGTGGATAAAGCTGGCGACGCTATGCTAAGAAATAGAAATACGTTATTAAGTGGGAAATCAGGTGATGTGGAAGTGCTATAAAGCTTCTGAAGGTGAACAGTGAGAGTTGAATGTGTTTGTGCAGATATCTGTTATAAGAAACCTCCCTGGCTCCTCCTGCGTATAAATATAAATATGTAAATATGACGGATCTCACGTCGGGGTAAATGGAGGCTCTTCTGGGTTCATCAGAGGTCTGATGGCTTCATTCTGAAGTGTGTGTGCAGGTTATTGTGCATTAAACCATCATTGGAGCCCAGTTTACTGTGGGGGGGGGGGGACATCCGTCACAGAGAGAGGAACGACCAATGGGACGACAGGAACATCGTTCACCTGGAGGAGGCCGAGCTGCAATGAGAAGGTTTCAAACAGAGCATCAGAGGGGATAGACAGTGAGAGGGGACGGCTGACATTTCAGAAACTCAAGAAGGGAGAAGAAGAGCAGCGCTGCGTTTAAGGACACCCGTAAAACTGAGCGTGTTTATCCTCCGCCATGAAACCTCTGCACCTGCAGGAGAGACAGTGAAGAGGCT
>CM062285.1:907038-982038 GCA_031216635.1 Dissostichus eleginoides
TGCTAATATTCCCAGGCTTCTCTGTCACAGGAACAGTTTGACATTTGGAGAAATGATTGTGACAGTCTGTGCATAAATATGAAGAAACAGCTAGTTAGCTTATCTTAGCACAGTTTGACCCCCAGTAACACAGCTGTTTTTACACGGGTTAAACACACGAGACATCACGTGTTACTCAGTTTAAAACAAAGCTCCTCTCTGGATGAGTGTAGATCTGCTTCCTTTCAGATAGGAGCGTTTCCTCTGCTCTGTCCGTCTGCCCTTTAGAGCCATCAGCTGCGATCACTCTTATAGCGCTAATCTGAGCCGCCACATAAATTATCAATAAGTGAAATGTCACGAGACAAAGAGACGATGTGTGTCTGCACGGCGTCTCTGCGTCTCATCGGATAAACGAGATCCAGATACTGCATCATGAGATTAATGAACGTTACACATGGAGGTACTGCATCATGTGGATCTATAACAGTTACTCATGCATCAGGTGGAGACTCCCCTGATGCATGAGTTACTGTGAATCAAACATTAGACCTTTCTCACCTCAGCTTGTTAGCAGAAGAGCTTCCTGAGGTCACCTTCAGCGTCTCAGAGTTTAGAGGAGAAACGCACTGCAGCTTCAGAAAGGATGCAGATATAAAAACCCAAATGTTCCACGTGAAGAAACATCTTCAGCAACAACTCATGCAGCATTTAGAGAACATTCAGCACCTTGAGGAGACATGGCAGCGTTTACTCATCTGACTGAACACTGTGTGTGTGTGTGTGTGTGTGTGTGTGGTTTGTGTGTGTGTGTGTGTGTGTGTGTGTGTGGTTTGTGTGTGTGTGCTCAGTGCAGAGCTCATGAGAAGTCTCTATTTTACAGTTGAGTCAATACTGTGCACACACACACACACACACACACACACACACACACACAGACAGATGTCATTATCTGAAACATTTCCAGCTGCTGACATTTGGATGCACCTGCACACTGCTTATTAATGCAGAGTGTGTGTGTGTGTGTGTGTGTGGTGTGTGTGTGTGTGGTGTGTGTGTGTGTGTGTGCTCAGTGCAGAGCTCATGAGAAGTCTCTCTTTTACAGGTGAGTCAATACTGTGCACACACACACACACACACACACACACACACACACACACACACAGATGTCATTATCTGAAACATTTCCAGCTGCTGTGTAAATATGAAATATAGAATAGTCAATAAAACTAATAATAAAGCCATATATATATCTATCTCATATGAAGATGGGTGTTGTGACCTTTCTTAATAATATTGTATATTAAGTTTAAAGGTTATCAAAACTGCAATAATATTTAAAGTTATCCAATAAACTTTATTTCTTCTTCTGGGGGGGCCGAACGGCTCCGTGTGTACGTCCTATACGATCATTTTCCTGATAACGATGACGCCATAGCCCCGCCTCTCCCACCTCTGCTGCTCACTGCTGTAGCTACTGCTACTGACCATGCTACAGATGTTAGTGCAAAATCTACAGCTCCTCGACCACAACCATCAGCAACAAGTGGACCTGGAGAACTACATGAACTACATGTTGCTAAATCCACCGCGGAGAATAACCAGAAGGGCAACCAGGCAACATCATTGTGCGGTGAAATTGTCCCTGTCAGTGTTTTATATTACTGCTGCATTAATGTGTTGCATTTGACTTCTGTTCACGGTAAATGGCCGAGCTGATCGGATTTGCTATCAAAGGTTTTTGTCAGTGTCTGACCCATCCATCAACATATGATGTACAGTGTAGTTATATTTGTGTTTATTGTTATCTTACAGTCATCTCCAGCCGTCAGGAGTACTCTGGTCCAGTGGAGGCAACCCTAACCCTAGCAGTTGGGACCACAAGAAACAGCTCCATGAGAACTACATTGCGTTGGACGGTGAGCTCCTTCCCTGCAAGGCCAAGTCTTCCCTGTCAGTTTTGATGAACTTTTTAAAGCACATGATGTGTTTGGGATCTCCTATGACCAGGCCTTAAACGGGGGTTATGTGGGTTGTTTGATGATGTTTTATTTAAAACACATCAAAATCACATTTTTGAAAATAAACGCATGTTTTCAAGAATCTGATGTGTACTTTATTTCCTGAAGTGTTAATGATTCACCCCAAAATTGTTTGTTTGGTGTGCATCAGCTAAACAGCACTGAAACAGTGTGACCGTGGAGTTCTCTCTCAAAGTGTTGAATAATCAGCTCTGCACAGTGACACCAAAAGACTGACTAAAAGTACATTTGTAACTCTCTGAGGGTTCTAGGTTTACGCTGCACGTGCTGGAAAGCACTCAAACAGTGTCAAGAAAGTACCAGTTATAGAGAATATTTTGACTCCCAAAGTGTTCAAATCTAACTCTTGATTTGGAGTTTATATTTTACTCTTTCGACAGTGTTCAGAGAACACCGAACTCTTGGACCTATAAACACCCCGAGACTGCTGTTACATGTACTCTTATAGAGTACAATGTACACTGCGGTTTTTGCTGTGCACGAGGATGTCAACAATCCTGTGGGAGCCATCAGGGAAGTAGTATGATGAGAGTCAAGCAGGACCGCAGAGACAGGTTCAGCCACGACTCGAAGTCCAGGACTCAGGATGCAGGACTCAGGATCCAGGGCTCAGGATCCAGGGCACAGGATGCAGGACTCAGGATCCAGGACTCAGGATCCAGGGCCACAGCAACAGGAACAGCCACGACTCAGGATCCCGGCGTAGATAGACACCAAAAAGAAATTTGGGGGAAGCTGGGTTATTGGGAACATGAGAGTACACAGGTACAGACAGAGAGAAGGAAGAAGTAAGGTGTCCCCCGACAGTCCAAGCCTATAGCAGCAAAACTAGGGGCTGAATCTAATCAGCCCTAACTATAAGCTTTATCAAAAAGGAAGGTCTTAAGCGCACTCTTAAAAACGGATAGGGTGTCTGCCGCCCGAACACAAACTGGAAGCTGATTCCACAAATGTGGAGCTTGATAAGAAAAGGCTCTGGCTCCCATTGTACTTTTAGAGACTCTAGGAACAACCAACAACCCTGCATTCTAGGAACGCAATGCCCTAGTAGGACAGTAGGGTATAATGAGTTCTTTAAGGTAAGATGGCGCCTGCCCATTAAGGGCTTTGTAGGCGAGAAGAAGAATTTTAAATTCTATCCTATGTTCTATAGGGAGCCAGTGTAAGGCAGCCAGAACAGGAGTAATGTGGTCCCTTTTCCTAACTCTGGTTAGTACACGTGCTGCAGCATTTTGAATCAGCTGAAGCGACTTAACTGACTTCTTGGTACACCCTGATAATAGAGAATTACAATAATCTAGCCTTGCAGTAACAAATGCATGGACTAGTTTCTCTGCATCGTTTTGAGGCAAGATATGCCTGATTTTTGCAATGTTACGTAGATGAAAGAAGGCGGTCCTTGAAATAGATTTTATGTGGGCGTTAAAGGATAAATCCTGATCAAATAAAACACCAAGGTTCCTTACAGTCTCACTGGAGGCCAAATTGATGCCATCCATAGTTAGTATATCTTTAGATAATTTGTTTCGTAGATTCTTTGGGCCGAGTACAATAACTTCAGTTTTGGCCGTATTTAACATCAAAAAGTTTAAAGTCATCCACGTTTTTAAGTCCTTAAGGCAGTCTTGAATTGTATTTAGATGATTGGTTTCATCAGGCTGGGTTGATAAATATAGTTCCTTCTCTCAATCTGTGCATCTAGTTTCTTTGTTTGCAGACAAGTTGGCTCTTTTTCTGCTCGGACTGTTAAAACACTCAGTGGGAAATGAAAGCTGCAAAGGGAACAAAGAGAACCCAAAAGCCTCACAGAGGACCAGAGCAGTCATTAGGAATCAGCTTTATTGTCACACTGTTCCCTCCTGGGCTAAAGGGTACAGAGGGAACAACATGACCGGGAGAGAGAAAGAAAGACACAGGAAAGGGATTTGTGAAGCCACAAGATGGTGTTTGAATCAATCAAAACACAACACGGCACGGCACGGCACGGCACGGCACGGCACGGCACGGCACGGCACGTAACACACTGCATGGAATAATAACAATAACAACACTTTGGATTTTTATAGCGCTTTACTTAGTGCTCAAAGGCGCTTTACATGGAATCAGAAAGATAAACAGTCGTCCTAATGCAAGTGAGAGTACAGTTGGGGGGGGGGGTTGATCAGAGTTTGAAAGCTAGAGTGAATAATAATAAATATGAAATAGGAAGGAGATAAACAGGAGGAGGTGGAGAAACCTGAGGACGAGAGATCAGTGCATGTAGAACACGATCGATTGTGCAGGAGAGGTTATAATACTGGGCTGATTGGAGGGCAGGTGAGTTCACAGGGGAGCTAAGATGAGATGGACCTTTATTATCTTATCTTAGCTCACCTGTGAACTCACCTGCCAATGAGCTGGCCTAATGAGTGGCTGCCGGCAGGTACCACTCATCAGGCCAGCTCAAACACACAGATCTCTAGTGAACCCATGATGATGATGATGCTCTGCAGCTCCTCATCTTCATCATAAAGCGTGTGTGTGTGTGTGTGTGTGTGTGTGTGTGTATGTGTGTGTGTGTGTGTTATATTACCCTGACACACACTGGGACCTGTGGAAACTGGAGGACGGAGAATTACTGAAATTGGATAAAATATTTAAAATGCCTCCCTCTGCCCCCCCACTGCTCTGTGTTCAGCTCGCTGGTAAACAAGCTAATAAAAAACAGAGACAGCAGGAATATGAGATTCAGAGAGGCTGCGCACGCACACACACACACACACACACACACACACACACACACACACACACACACACACACACACACACACACACTGACGGAGCTGCAGTCTGCTTGTTGTCGTGAAGAACACTGGAGTTGTCCTCTGTCACCAAACCTCAGGTGATCAGGAGCTTTGAAGACTCCTTATTGTCTTTAAGAAACAGAATCATCTGCAGATTCAGTATGAGAACGGGAGGAGAGCTGTACGTGGAAACAGAGAATGGAGAAATGGAGGCAGTTAGAGACGGGAATCAATATGTTTCAAATCTCACAGAGGGTGTGACACAGCTTTAACATCAGTGTGTGTGAGGCTGCATGAGATTTGATTAACCTGAGACGATTGGAGGACTATTGGACGAGCTCTGTAAGGACACAGTATTTCTGCTTTAAACATGACGTTTGTTGGGATATTCATTTGGATAAAGTCGACCACATCATGAGTTCTGGAAGCTCTCACTTCCTGTTCCCTGTTTTCTGGCTAACAGTTTTGTGTTTGATCAGATGAAGTGTTTCCTCTCTTTCTGCTGATTGGTACAGTTTATCTGATTGAGCTTAGCAGACAGGTCCGTCCCACATGCTCAGAGATTCAGAGTCAGAACACACCTCTCTGCACGATGAGCGAGGGTTTGATATTCTGCTGGAAGCATTTTAATAACTTGGAATAAGGTTGTTCCCACTGCTGCAGAGATACTGATGGATGGATGTGTGTGTGTGTGTGTGTGTGTGTGTGTGTGAGGCGCTTGTTTGTCTCCCCCTTATATCTGTTTATTTCCTCTGCAGACGGTCTTGTCTTTATTAGCTGCAGAGACAGAGTTTATACTGTCCTCATGAAACTATACTACACTCCAAAAAATACTACACTACTATACTCAGGGGCGGATCTACGGGGGGGGCAAGGGGGGCAGCTTCCCCCCCACTGTAGAGCCTTGCCCCCCCAGCTGCCCCCCTAACTTGTGTGTCCCTAAAACTGTACTTGTAGAAACAAACCTACACCCTTTCCACAAGCTTCTCGAGCTACGAAACAAGCAGTTCATTCATTAAAGTGAATCATTTCAAATATCATCCATTAAACTGTGGAGCGTTCACACAGACCTGAGGGTGGACCAGCACCTGAGGGTGGACCAGCACCTGAGGGTGGACCAGCACCTGGAGGTGGATCAGCACCTGAGGGTGGACCAGCACCTGAGGGTGGACCAGCACCTGGAGGTGGACCAGCACCTGAGGGTGGACCAGCACCTGGAGGTGGATCAGCACCTGAGGGTGGATCAGCACCTGGAGGTGGATCAGCACCTGGAGGTGGATCAGCACCTGAGGGTGGATCAGCACCTGGAGGTGGATCAGCACCTGGAAGTGGATCAGCACCTGAGGGTGGACCAGCACCTGAGGGTGGACCAGCACCTGGAGGTGGACCAGCACCTGGAGGTGGACCTGGAGGTGGACCAGCACCTGGAGGTGGACCAGCACCTGGAGGTGGATCAGCACCTGGAAGTGGATCAGCACCTGAGGGTGGACCAGCACCTGAGGGTGGACCAGCACCTGGAGGTGGACCAGCACCTGGAGGTGGACCTGGAGGTGGACCAGCACCTGGAGGTGGATCATCTCCCCTTCCACTAGTTTTGTTTTTACTAAAGACGAGAGCTTGAAACAAAATATTAGTAAAACACTGCCGTTTGAATCGATAGCGTTTAACAGACGGTCGCTGTTTGGGGCGTTACGTTACAAAATACTACACAGAAAGCACACACACACACACACCCACACACACACACACACACACACACACACACAAACACACACACACACACTGTGCTGTCACTCTGAGAGGAAACTGAAAGGACGAAATGAGGGAAATGAAAATGTCAGCTGCAGGGTCAGAGAGAGACATGACAGCAGGAGTACTGAGTGTGTTCAGTGTGTGTGTGTGTGTGTGTGTGTGTGAGTTCAGTGTGAGTGTGTGTGTTCAGTGTGTGTGGGTGTATGTGTGTGTGTGTGTTGGGGGAGGTTTAATAAACGGGGTCTCCAGCCCTGCAGAAATATTCCTTCTCACACACGTTGACATTTCCTCTGCTGCCGCTCGCCGCGACACAAATGACATTTGATGACATCACCGTTTAAATGTTTCCATTTCACGCTATCAACCTCTGTGTGTGTGTGTGTGTGTGTGTGTGTATGTGTGTGTGCATTTCACTCAGAACTAGTGTGTGTGATTAAAGGTGAGGCAGAGGTGTGTGTGCTGACACACACCTCACACCTGCAGGTATAAAATCCCCTGGATATCAACATTACATCACATGTCACTTGTTAGACGCTTTTATCCAAAGCGACTTACATACTCAATACTGAGGACAATCCCCACAGGAGCACTTTGTGGTGAAGGGTCTCAGGGACACAACGACATGCTGACTGCAGTGGGGTTTGAACCTGAGACCCCCTGATCCCAACACCAAGGCTCTATCCACTGCGCCACACGCCTCCTGTGTTGCATTGATTATTATTGTTTACTCATTATTGCTGCATTGTTTACTCAGTATTGCTGCATTGTTTACTCAGTATTGCTGCATTGTTTACTCAGTATTGCTGCATTGTTTACTCAGTATTATTACAGTCAGTCAGTTGTTGATTCCTAAATTCCCAATTTCAGTTGAACCTGCGTCGCTCGATAAACACCAGTCTCATTAGTTTGTATTTTCCTGCCTGCCACACACACACACACACACACACACACACACACACACACACACACACACACACACAGGTCAGAGTGAGTGTGTGTGTGTGACAGCTTGTTGTTAGTAAAGCTCAGAGTAGTTTCCTGGCAGTCTCTAGTCCCTCAGCTCCTCAGCTCCAACATGGCCGCCGCTCTGTGGGGAAATGTCATTTTTAATTAAATCCCAAGTGCTTTAAGATAAGCAGCTAGGCGTTCATTTACCTGGGGGGCGGGACAATGACGTCTGTCTGTCACTCTTCAGTGTCCCCTGGTCTCCAGCTGTGTGCGTCACTCTTTAGTGTCCCCTGGTCTCCCAGCTGTGTGCGTCACTCTTTAGTGTCCCCTGGTCTCCAGCTGTGTGCGTCACTCTTTAGTGTCCCCTGGTCTCCCAGCTGTGTGCGTCACTCTTTAGTGTCCCCTGGTCTCCCAGCTGTGTGCGTCACTCTTTAGTGTCCCCTGGTCTCCAGCTGTGTGCGTCACTCTTTAGTGTCCCCTGGTCTCCCAGCTGTGTGCGTCACTCTTTAGTGTCCCCTGGTCTCCCAGCTGTGTGCGTCACTCTTTAGTGTCCCCTGGTCTCCCAGCTGTGTGCGTCACTCTTTAGTGTCCCCTGGTCTCCCAGCTGTGTGCGTCACTCTTTAGTGTCCCCTGGTCTCCCAGCTGTGTGTGTCACGTTTTGGGTTTGCAAGTGAAAGTTATTGCAATCTGAATTAAATTGCCCCAGTTATTTTTCCGTCATCGTTTTATATTTAACATCAGAATATAACACAATATCATTTTATTTATGGGACATTTACTTGTGTAACACTCCTATTTCTAGCAGACATGACTTGTCAAAACAGGAAAAGCATGGGTGCCATTAATCACATTAATCACATTAATAGCATTAATAGCATTAATAGCATCAGCCTGTTCTCTGTTCAGTCAGGCAGAGAAACAGCAGGACTCTGAACGTAGATTTCATTATTGAACTATTTTCATCACCTGTCACGATGCAGTAAATAAAGTAAAGTCTGTTATTAGAGCCGACTGCTGACCATTAAATACCAATTCCACAAAATGAACCCCCATTATTAATTAAAGATAATGTTTAATATGATTTAACTCTGAAGAAATGGGATCTTGTACTCAGATCCAGACTAAGAGTTACCTGGTAGTGTTACCTGAGCAGTGGCGTAACAAGGTTGTGATTGGCCCCGGTGCAAATATTGTTTTGGGCCCCCCCCCCCCCCATCGCCCCAAACATAAGCGCACGCTGATGCGCTCACAAACGCACGGACATACACAACCACTCAGAAGCGCCACATGTATAGGCTATCAACAACAGCCTGCCCTGGCCTCAGACCACCACAGCCTGACAACGGCACAGCGAACTAAGAAGAGGATTAAACCTGTTTCCTTGATGTTTGTCTCTGGGGAATGGGCCGGTAGGCCTACATAGACCGGTTGCTATAATATAGCTTTTGATCTTGGCGTCGGGGGTCTCAATAGCGCCATAGAGTCCCCTATCAGTTGGGGCCCTTGGGGGAACTGTTGGACCACCGCCGGGCACAGCCAAATCCAGCCTCTCCTCCTGGCTGGCTGGAGAAGAAGGTTGCACAGCCACGGCCACGGATACAGCTTCACTTGTGGAGCTAATGGCAATGATGGTGGTGAGGCAGGTGAGCTATCGATAGCCTCCAGCTGCCACTGCACGTCAACATTGCTAACGTTAGCGCTCGATTTCGAGGACGATGTATGACAAAAAAAACGGTCTAATTTTGTCAGTTTAGCGGTTACATCTCCTTGTTCTCTCTTGTCCTTTCTCTTTTGAGCGCTGCTCTTGTGCTTTGGTTTGCTGTACATTATAAATGCAAGCTAATTTTTTATAATGCTGCCGAACTTGCTGCTGCTAGCTACAGTACAGTACAGGTTGAGTAAACGGTCCGCTCGTCACGCAAGGTATCACATGACATGAAAGGGAGCAAGGTCATTGGACAGACAAATTACAAATTAATTTAGGTTGCTTGGTTACTTTGAAGACTGCGTGAACCGGTCAATGCCATTGGGGCTCCAAAAAAAAATGTAAACAAAATGTATTAAATGATTCGCGTCGGGCCGAACCACGCCCCTTAACTGTGATATAATGGCCCTATACCACGGCCTGTCGTGAGCTGTTGCTTAAATATAACATTGGGGCGTGTGATTGTAGTGGGTGGAGGGGGTGAAATGAGGATATCCATTTTGGAGTTCAAGCTAGTATATTATAGTTAACGTTACATAATAATAAGGAAGAGAGCTATTTGTGTGATACATCGCTATTGATATGGATTTAGAGTGCATATTTGAGACTCACATATTTTGTTGCTGTTGTTGTCTTTAGTGATAGTTAAATTGCTCCTGCTGACTTGAGCCAGCCATTCTTTCCTCCTCTGTGTCAGTGGGGAAACTTTACATGTGTACTCCTTTCTCTGAGCGATTGGAGCATCCCCAGGCAGCACAGCAAACCATGGGGGAGACTATATGCCAGGACAACAGAGGAAAAGGCACAGACAAACTGCATGATATGCTATTCAATGTTTATTGAATTCCATTTATTTACAATGGATGTTCCTTAAACAACACATTTAACATCATCATCATCATCATCATCATCATCATGCTGCTGCTGCTGCTAGTCCTTAGATAGGCACCTGTCGGTCATCATCATGCTGCTGCCGCTGCTAGTCCTTAGATAGGCACCTGTCGGTCATCATGCTGCTGCTGCTAGTCCTTAGATAGGCACCTGTCGGTCATCATGCTGCTGCTGCTAGTCCTTTGATAGGCACCTGTCGGTCATCATGCTGCTGCTGCTAGTCCTTAGATAGGCACCTGTCGGTCATCATCATGCTGCTGCTGCTAGTCCTTAGATAGGCACCTGTCGGTCATCATGCTGCTGCTGCTGCTGCTAGTCCTTAGATAGGCACCTGTCGGTCATCATCATGCTGCTGCTGCTGCTAGTCCTTTGATAGGCACCTGTCGGTCATCATGCTGCTGCTGCTAGTCCTTTGATAGGCACCTGTCGGTCATCATTAGTTTGTCGTGGGACACTTTACTTTACTTCTTCCTTCTCTCTGTCTGTACCTGTGTACTCTCATGTTCCGAATAACCCAGCTTCCCCAAATTTCTTTTTGGTGTCTATCTACGCCGGGACCCTGAGTCGTGGCTGATCCTGTTGCTGTGGTCCTGAGTCCTGGATCGCGAGCCCTGGATCTTGAGTCGTGGCTGTGCCTGTTGCTGTGGTCCTGGATCATAAGTCCTGGATGGATATCCTCGTGGATTCATCTTCTTATTATAGACACATGCATTTCCAAACATTTGGACTACCTATGTTGTAAATGTATTATCTTCTCAATTTACACACGGCATCTATTGCACGTCTGTCCGTCCTGGGAGAGGGATCCCTCCTCTGTTGCTCTCCCTGAGGTTTCTCCCATTTTTTTCCCCTTTAAACTGTGGGGTTTTTCCTTTTTCTGGAAGTGTTTCCTTGTACGATGTGAGGGTCTAAGGACAGAGGGTGTCGTATTGTCATACTGATATTCTGTACAAACTGTGAAGTCCACTGAGACAAATGTAACATTTGTGATATTGGGCTATATAAATAAACATTGATTGATTGATTGATCATGCTGCTGCTGCTCTAGTCCTTAGATAGGCACCTGTCGGTCATCATGCTGCTGCTGCTAGTGCTTAGATAGGCACCTGTCGGTCATCATGCTGCTGCTGCTAGTCCTTTGATAGGCACCTGTTGGTCATCATGCTGCTGCTGCTAGTCCTTGATAGGCACCTGTCGGTCAACATGCTGCTGCTGCTAGTCCTTGATAGGCACCTGTCGGTCATCATGCTGCTGCTGCTAGTCCTTTGATAGGCGCCTGTCGGTCAATCATGCTGCTGCTGCTAGTCCTTTGATAGGCACCTGTCGGTCATCATGCTGCTGCTGCTAGTCCTTAGATAGCACCTGTCGGTCATCATGCTGCTGCTGCTAGTCCTTAGATAGGCACCTGTCGGTCATCATGCTGCTGCTGCTAGTCCTTAGATAGGCACCTGTCGGTCATCATGCTGCTGCTGCTAGTCCTTTGATAGGCACCTGTCGGTCATCATGCTGCTGCTGCTAGTCCTTAGATAGGCACCTGTCGGTCATCATGCTGCTGCTGCTAGTCCTTTGATAGGCACCTGTTGGTCATCATGCTGCTGCTGCTAGTCCTTTGATAGGCACCTGTCGGTCAACATGCTGCTGCTGCTAGTCCTTAGATAGGCACCTGTCGGTCATCATGCTGCTGCTGCTAGTCCTTTGATAGGCGCCTGTCGGTCATCATCATGCTGCTGCTGCTGCTAGTCCTTTGATAGGCACCTGTCGGTCATCATGCTGCTGCTGCTAGTCCTTAGATAGGCACCTGTCGGTCATCATGCTGCTGCTGCTAGTCCTTTGATAGGCACCTGTCGGTCATCATGCTGCTGCTGCTAGTCCTTAGATAGGCACCTGTCGGTCATCATCATGCTGCTGCTGCTGCTAGTCCTTTGATAGGCACCTGTCGGTCATCATGCTGCTGCTGCTAGTCCTTAGATAGGCACCTGTCGGTCATCATGCTGCTGCTGCTAGTCCTTTGATAGGCACCTGTCGGTCAACATGCTGCTGCTGCTAGTCCTTAGATAGGCACCTGTCGGTCATCATGTGCTGCTGCTAGTCCTTTGATAGGCGCCTGTCGGTCATCATCATGCTGCTGCTGCTGCTAGTCCTTTGATAGGCACCTGTCGGTCATCATGCTGCTGCTGCTAGTCCTTAGATAGGCACCTGTCGGTCATCATGCTGCTGCTGCTAGTCCTTTGATAGGCACCTGTCGGTCATCATGCTGCTGCTGCTAGTCCTTAGATAGGCACCTGTCGGTCATCATCATGCTGCTGCTGCTGCTAGTCCTTTGATAGGCACCTGTCGGTCATCATGCTGCTGCTGCTAGTCCTTAGATAGGCACCTGTCGGTCATCATGCTGCTGCTGCTAGTCCTTTGATAGTCACCTGTCGGTCATCATGCTGCTGTCCTTTCTGAAAGTCATAAAGATTACATTAGTCATTTAGATTATTTATGTCCTCAGTTACCATGGGATTACTGAAACCACCATGAATTAAAGAAATGGTAGAAATGAATCTAATCAGAATTTTGAAACCTTCCTTCCCATCCCCTCCCTCTAAATATATCAATAAACATTAGGATGTGATGCTCCTGACTACCATACGAGTTTAAGAAGATAATATTAATTTTAAAGAATTCAAAGCAATAAACAACAGCAACAGGCTCTCATTTCCCTAATTGGTATCAATAAAGTACTTCTTATCTTAATCCTCAAATATTAGCACATTTTACATTTAAAAAAAACAAAACATATTGATATAACTACATACACATATCGATATGTTGTATAAATATTGCAAATAAAAACCTTTATTGACCACTAATTACCAAAAATCGCAATTCTATCTCCTGTTATCAATGCATTCAAATGGCCCGCCACGAACTTCCGGGAACTTTCTGAGTCTCTCTGAACCACGTGACGATCAAGCATTTTGGACTTCCGCTGTCGCAACTCTTCTCTCTATACGGCGCTGGTCCCATAAAAAGAGTTGAGCTGACTCCTGATTCTTCCCGAGAATTCAGAGAATATACAGCAGCATTATGGATAAAAAGACCATGAAACTAAATGTGTATTTAAATATTTGATATGCAATATGAACATGTCTTTTCATTTTAAAGAAAGTGTATTTTTATTACCTTATGTGTGTCCGACCCTGATGTGAAAATATAATTTTCATATACAGGTATGATGTTGAATAAATATCTCGCTTCGGCTCCTTCCGTCAGTTTCCGCCGTGCCTCGTCTTGCCTCCATTTTGCAGTGTGTGTGTGTGTGTGTGTGCGCAGTGAGGGTGCGCAGTGTCACAGGGAGTAAACAGCAGCAGCAGGACGCACTGAGACATTCTGCAGAAATGGACGGGTAATACATTATTACTAACCCTTATTACATGTGGTGTGTGTGTGTGTGTGTGTGTATGATCTGCAGAGTGTGTGTGGGAGTGTGTGAATGTGTGAATGTGTGAGAGAGAGTGTATTTAAAGGAGAGGATAGCTTAGCTTAGCATCACTTAGCATGCTGGTGATACAGTATCGACGGTCCTTTGTGTGGGGGCTAACAGCTAGCCTAGCTCATGGAGCTGATAACAACAGAGTGTGTGTGCTGCGTTTAAATCAGTGTGTGCACACATCACACACTATTATAGTCCGGCATATAAGCTGCTGGGTTTATAATGTTATTACTCAGTGTGTGTGTGTGTGTGTGTGTGTGTGGTGTGTGTGTGTGTGTGTGTGTGTGTGTGTGTGTGTGTGTGTGTGTGCAGGGTGTGTCTGTCCTGCAGGGTCGTGAATCCAGACCATAGTTCCTGTTTCAGTGGGATGTGTGGGTCACATGGTATCAGCTGTGTTATATACAGAACTGCAGTGTGTGTGTGTGTGTGTGTGTGTGTGTGTGTGTGTGTTGGGTTTTCAGATGCATTGTATTTACATCTGCAGCCAGGTGGATGTTCTGATCATCTGCTCGCTGATAAAGGCTTCCACCAACCACTGTTATTATTATAGTGTCACTACTCAATTCAAGGTTCAAGGCTTTTATCATCATAGAGCTACAGGGTAGAGATGACAATGAAATCTGAGGTCACAGGCTCCTCCCACAGAGCAACACAATAACACAGATAATAGTGCAGTAAGTAAAATAGAATATCATAGAAATAGTGCAGAAGAGTCTATACAGTAATTGGAATATTGATATTTATGAGTTGCAAACAGATGAATGTTATGGATGTTCTTTCAGAGTTCAGGTGTTTAACAGTCTAATGGCCTGTGGGACGAAACTACCTGAAGTGTGTGTGTGTGTGTGTGTGTGTGTGTGTGTGTGTGTGTGTGTGTGTGTGTGTGTGTGTGTGTGTGTGTGTGGTGTGTGTGTGTGTGTGTGTGTGTGTGTGTGTGTGTGGTTATCAACACGTTCCTTCCTCTGTACCTCTCACTACAAAAGACCAACACATATAAGATAAGATAAGCGGTACTCTATTGATCCCAATTTGGGAAATGTTTGCATTGCAGCAGCATCAAAACAACAAAACAAGGCATTGGACATAAGTAGAACTTAAAGAGTAGAAATAAACAATGCTAGAATTTAAACATCTCAAAATAGAATAACAGCAGCATTAAAAAGTAGAACACAGTAGGCCTTGAAGAAAATAAATCTATAAACTAGGGTTAGTTAACCAACAACACAGATCTGCACAACACACAGAGGTGTATTGAATCCTCTGTATTCACATGTGATCCAACAGGTGGTGCATCCCCTCACCATCACTGCTGCTACACACAGTTTGGATGTGAAGACAATATTTTTGGGTGTTTTAGATGTTTACTGTACCACAAATCTGTCATGATGATTTCCAGATTGTTAAATGATGGCTCCTTGGTTAGAGCCCTGCTGCAGGTTTTTAATGTCTTCACTTTGTCTTCTCTTCCAGCATCAGTGACGTTGCAGTTGGAGTGAAGGTGAGTTTCTGACTCTGTGTTTCCTCACGTTCACACACAGATCTCCTGCTGTTCCTACATTATGGAAGAGGTTTAGAACTCCTCAGGATGATTCAAACAGGTTTATACACAAGCAGCAGGGTGGATATTTATATCTAAAGTATGCTGTTATGTTTGCTGATCAAATCGCATATCGTGGATTTTTCTACTGCGATATTAATGCCTTGTGAGTTACTTATCAGACCTAAGATGATAACAATGAATGTTAATATAATCTCTGGTGTCCACGCCCAGCTGTGCACCGAGAGATTTAATTGATCTGTATTTCAAAGCTTTTCTAACCCCACAAACGTCCCTGAATCAGACCCAGAGAGAGACGCTGCAGAGATGTTTCCACGCTGCAGATGTAAACACCAAACAATGAGGTTATTCTAATATTAGTTTTGCAGCAGCAGACTTTGTTTCTGAAACCTGATTAGTTGGTTCCTGCTCAGAGCTCCTCTCTTCAGGGAAACAGCCGTAAAGTCAGAAGTTTATTTCCTCAGTATTTCTGCTCCGTCTGAACTCCAGCTGTTGGAGGAATAATGTCGTTTAACCCAAGAGGGACGATTTTAATACGCTCTGAATTATTCCTCTGGTCGCTGTGAGGGGCGGCTTTATCGAGACCACAAAGAACACCAGCGCCAAAACAAAGTGTGTGTGTGTGTGTGTGTGTGTGTGTGTCTCTGTGTGTGTGTGTGTGTGTGTGTGTGTGTGTCTGTCTCTGCATGTGTCTGTGTGTGTGTCTGTGTGTGTGCGTGTGTGTGTGTGTGTGTGTGTGTCTGTCTCTGCATGTGTGTGTGTGTGTCTGTGTGTGTGTGTGTGTGTGTGTGTGTGTCTGTCTCTGCATGTGTGTGTGTGTCTGTCTGTGTGTGTGTGTGTGTTTGTGTGTGTGTGTGTGTGTCTGTGTGTGTGTTTTGTGTGTCTGTCTGTGTGTGTGTGTGTGTGTCTGTCTCTCTGTGTGTGTGTGTCTGTCTCTGTGTGTGTGTGTGTGTGTGTGTGTGTGTGTCTGTGTCTCTGTGTGTGTGTGTGTCTGTGTGTGTGTGTCTCTGTGTGTGTCTGTCTCTGCGTGTGTGTGTGTGTCTGTGTGTGTAATGGGTCCCCAGGCTGTGTTCAGACCATCAGTCAGCTGTAGATTCTGCTGGGACTCAGGATGAGACGTCCTGACATCTTAAACTCACACAGATTAAACTCAGAGCTTCATCTTCTTCCTCCTCCTCCTCCTCTTCCTCCTAAACTCTCCTCAGAGACCTCTCCTTTATCCTCCTCTCCTCTCCATGTCAGGAACATTAGAGCTGTAATTGATTGGTTGGCTGCTTGTAGATACTTCTATCCGTAAAGTGTCTTAAAAAGAGCTCTATATAAAAAAGCATTATATTAACGGTCATAGATGTTCATTGACTGCCCATGCTCAGGTTGATGTCAGTATTCAGACATCAGAATATAGCTTGATCAAGTGCATAGATGATTGAATGACACACTTTATATAACAATCTCACAATAAACCAATAGAGACGATGTGACTCGTGCAGATTGAAGACGTTCTCTGTTTCTCAATGAGTGTGTTTGTGTTTCTGCAGAGAGGATCAGACGAGCTGAGTCTGTACAGCAGCTCCAACTCTGCCCTGAGCAGCATCACTGGTGAGGGGGGGGTATTAATACAGGGGGGGGGTTACTGGGAGGCATTCATATGGGGGGGGGGTGTATTTAAACAGAGAGGTATTTGATCCCAGTGACAGACGCCTGCTGAATGTGTGTTTTTGAAGTGAAATGAGCTGCGTGGTCGGTCCTCCCATGGGAGACATTTAGTGTGTGAGAAACATCACAATGCTCAGCAGGGGGGCCGCCCACACACACACACACACACACACACACGGCATGTGACAGAACATTGAAAGCTGTGAACACGCTATCAGAAATATCAGGGAGACTAACAGCCTCCACAGAGTCACCCTGTTAGAGACTGACAGAATAATAAAGACACACACACTTTAATCATGGGCCAGACCACCAGGGCTGCACTCATCAATGTGTGTGTGTGTGTGTGTGTGTGTGTGCTTCAGACGGCTCTAATGGCAGTGACAGTAAGAAGCAGTGTGTGTGTGTGTGCATCATTAATGTGTGTGTGTGTGTGTGTGCTTCAGACGGCTCTAATGGCAGTGACAGTAAGAAGCAGTGTGTGTGTGTGTGTGTGCATCATTAATGTGTGTGTGTGTGTGTGTGTTCCAGACGGCTCTAATGGCAGTGACAGTAAGAAGCAGTGTGTGTGTGTTTATCATTAATGTGTGTGTGTGTGTGCTCTCCAGACGGCTCTAATGGCAGTGACAGTAAGAAGCTGTGTGTGTGTGTTTATCATTAATGTGTGTGTGTGTGCATCATTAATATGTGTGTGTGTGCTCTCCAGACGGCTCTAATGGCAGTGACAGTAAGAAGCTGAGAGTGGAAGAGGCCCCCCCCTCCAGAGTGCTCCACATCAGGAAGCTTCCCAACGAGGCGTCGGAGACGGAGGTCATCGCGCTCGGCCTGCCGTTCGGAAAGGTCACGAACATCCTGACCCTGAAGGGCAAGAACCAGGTGAGCATCGGTCCTGAGCAGCGTTTCCGCCAGGGGGGCGTCTTGGCGTCATTTGACGCTCTTATTCAGCTCGGAACGCCCTGAACTCGAGCCGAGGGCGTCCAAAAAAATGAATCATTTGAGAGAAGATCGAGAGTTTTTATCGCTTGAAATGACGAAAAGGAAAAAGGACAAGGACATCCCTCTGTTGGAGGGGCGAAGGAGTCTGGTGGGATTCTTTTCGCCACCAGCAGTCGGCAGGGAGACGTAAAGAGATAGTATAAGGGACCACGCAATTCAAAATTGTGTGTGTGTGCATACGTAAAGAACTAGTATTTATAAGGGACGGCTCAATTCAAAATTCAACGTCACCCCCCCGCTCTCGGGGTGGACGCCCTCTCAGCCCTGGTCTGGCGGAAACACTGGTCCTGAGCATCGTTTAGAGGGAGGGGTCACCTTCTGGTTAGAAAAGAACAAATATGCAAGCTTAAACCAAAGTTGTGTTATTTAATAAAGAGTTATAGCATTTAACAGAATCTGTTTCCAGCTGGAAGGACAGATGACCTGCACCACTAGTGTAGTACAAGAATCTGACCAAGTTACAACAGGAAAACAAGCACTTCATACAGGAGAAGACAAAAGGGTGAAGGTCTCATCTAGAGTTTACATCACAGGCCGACTGTTGGCCAGACGGGCCAAACTTGGTAATAACAAACCTAAGATCCATAAGATCATTTCTTCACGATGGTCAAGGCGACTCCCTTCGGTCTGAGAACATTTAGTAGGAGTGAATTTAAACTGTATATATATATATTGACTTGTGATAAATGTCCATGAATCAGGCGTTCCTGGAGATGGGGACGGAGGAGACGGCCGTCACCATGGTCAACTACTACACCACGGTCACGCCTCACATCCGCAACGTGCCCGTCTTCATCCAGTACTCCAACCACAAAGAGCTGAAGACAGACAGCGGCAACCAGGTGAGTCCAAAGACCCTCAAAGACCCTCAAACAATCTGAGAAGAGTCGAAAAATATCAAATGAAGCACTCACTGTTTGTCCACAACAATATACCCTCTGGTTTTCACTTGAAACCAATTTTAGTTTTATTTTCCTAAACTGTTTATTGCTATATGTGAATAAAATAAGTATCCAAAAGGCTTTATACATGCCAATTTAACAGATTCTTTAAAAGTGTGTTGGGAAAATCCTGAATGTCCTCTTCCAATATGAGAGTAACATGCTAACAAAGGTATCCCAACTGTAGCTGAGTACATGGCAGGATGTATGATTAGCTAGAAGAGCATCAGGACTGTTTGAGGCATATGATAGCTATGTGATTAACATGATGATTCAGCCTCTATGGAGAGAGACATATGACAAGCATGATCATTTCTGACGTGGAGCTAATCTGAAGTAAACATTGAATACTGCTTTCTATTCCTCCATCTTGTGACTGTGTAACTCCCTCTCTTGGATATCAGCATGTGAAGGACACTGTTCAGGAACTAGTTGATGCTCTGTATGTGATGACTACTTCCATTCTGGAGAGGATCACAGATACATGGATCCTGAGATTGAAGCTCAAGCCGGGGACCAGTGAGATTTTTCTAACATAATGGCATGTCTTAAAATGTGTAGAGGACGCAGGCGGTGCTGCAGGCGGTGTCAGCTGTGCAGTCGGGGGGGTCTCCCAGCTCTGATGTCCAGGAGGCTCTGGCTGCTGCCTCCAGCCCCGTGCTGAGGATCATCATCGACAACATGTTCTACCCCGTAACACTGGACGTACTGCAGCAGGTACACACACACACACACACACACACCCTTAATCCTAAATAAAGTCATCCTAAAGGTCACGCTGTATGAAGAGATGGAATAAATGTGTTTCTGTGGTCAGATTTTCTCCAAGTTCGGCACGGTGATGAAGATAATCACGTTCACAAAGAACAATCAGTTCCAGGCTCTGCTCCAGTTCAGCGAGCCAGTCAACGCCCAGCAGGCCAAACTGGTGAGAGGCACTTCCTGTCATGTGATCAGATATAGTATCCTGCTATATACCCCATCTCACCTGAGCACTGTTTCCCCCCCAGGCGCTGGATGGGCAGAACATCTACAACTCGTGCTGCACGCTGCGCATCGACTTCTCCAAGCTGGTGAACCTGAACGTGAAGTACAACAACGATAAGAGCCGAGACTACACCCGTCCAGAGCTGCCAGCTGGAGACGGGCAGCCGAACCTCGAATCCTCCGTCAACGCCTTCAACAAGGACTCCGGCTCGCTGCTCGGGAAAATCCCAGGTACCGAGAACTCTTTACCTCCCTTCATTCTGAGGTCTGGGATACTTTCAAGGCTTTATCATCATGGTAGATCCCAGGTACCCCTTTACACCCTTCATTGATGGTAGATCCCAGGTACCCCTTTACCCCCTTCATTGATGGTAGATCCCAGGTACCCCTTTACCCCCTTCATTGATGGTAGATCCCAGGTACCCCTTTACCTCCCTTCATTGATGGTAGATCCCAGGTACCCCTTTACCCCCTTCATCGATGGTAGATCCCAGGTACCCCTTTACACCCTTCATTGATGGTAGATCCCAGGTACCTCCATTCATTGATGGTAGATCCCAGGTACCCCTTTACCCCCTTCATTGATGGTAGATCCCAGATACCTCCATTCATTGATGGTAGATCCCAGGTACCCCTTTACCCCCTTCATTGATGGTAGATCCCAGGTACCTCCATTCATTGATGGTAGATCCCAGGTACCCTTTTACCCCCTTCATCGATGGTAGATCCCAGGTACCCCTTTACCCCCTTCATCGATGGTAGATCCCAGATACCCCTTTACCCCCTTCATTGATGGTAGATCCCAGGTACCTCGATTCATTGATGGTAGATCCCAGGTACCCCTTTACCCCCTTCATTGATGGTAGATCCCAGGTACCTCGATTCATTGATGGTAGATCCCAGGTACCCCTTTACCCCCTTCATTGATGGTAGATCCCAGGTACCCCTTTACCCCCTTCATCGATGGTAGATCCCAGATACCCCTTTACCTATGAGCTGCAGACAGGCTGTAACTGAATAAAGATCACGGTAATGGTATTTTACAGACCATTAATGATGAGGTAATGCTTAGTGTGAGTCATTCTAAAGTGTGTGTGTGTGTCCCCTCAGGAGCTCTGAACCCTCTCAGTGCAGCAGCAGCAGCAGCGGCGGCTGCAGCCGGGCGGGTCGCTCTGTCCGGACAGAACGGGTCCAGTGGGGTGCTGCTGGTCAGCAACCTCAACGAGGAGGTCAGTAACTCACACACACACACACACACACACACACACACACACACACACACACACACACACACCGGACGGACACACACACCGGACGGACACACCCACCGGACGGACACACACACTCCTCAGTCTTAAAGCCCTCCTTCATCTCTCTTTCTTTTTTTTATTGCCATTGATTTTTTTCTCTTAACATGAACCAGTGGAGCTACTGTATGAGTCTGATTCAAAATAAACTTTATTTATAAGTGAGTCTAGATTTAGTGAAGAGGAGCTGATTTGAGGGTCTCCTCCCGTTCGATATCATACCGGCCTGACAGCAGAGTGTGTTTATAATCGAGTGTAATACGACCTGTTTGCATTAACTTAATGACAAAGAGGTCACAAAATGGCCCAAAAACACACCAGTATTTCTCAGTGATTTCAAGCACTTCCATTCATACCATAAATATACTAATGCTGATCTATCTGAACTCATTTTCTCCCCTCTCTTACATCCCCCTCAGGGGTTAATGAATCAATCTCAATCTATTTATTTATTTATATAGCACATTTAAAACCACCTCAGTTGACCAAACTGCTGTACAGGGAATACATACAATATAGAATAACAGGAGTAAATAATTAAACAATACTTAAAAACAAGATAAAAAGCACAATAACTCGAAACATATAGAAATGTCAAAATGTCATGTTCAACTAGTGTTAAAAGCCAGAGCAAAGAGGTGAGTCCGGGTTAATGGTTTAACTTCATTAATGATGTGTCTGGGCTCACTCCTCTTCACACATGTCAGTATTTCTCACAGTGATTTCAAGCATTTCCCGTTCTACTAATGCTGATCAGAAACAGATCCCTCTGAACTGTCTTCTCTCCTCTCTTACACCCCCCTCAGATCTGAGAGGCTAATTGAATGCGTTATGTCAGCAACACACACAGCTGTTCATCAGTTCTCTGCAGTGAATCATGTCTAACCTCTCTTTGCTTCTAGCGCTCAACCCAGCCTTCAGTCTTTATCCAGTGTTTTTAGTTGTGACTCACCATGGGGGGGCTGTCTCCTCTCTGTCAGACTGAAGCTAACTCTGCTAACTCTGCTAACTGTCTCTCTGTTTCCTCTAAGCTCTGCTCACTCTCATATGAACTCCATATGAATCATTCTGTGGGAGCTGTCTCCTCCTCCTCCTCTTCCTCACTCTGTTAAACTGAAGAAGAAGAAAGTCTCCTCCTCCTCTTCATCACTGATCAGAGATTCTGCTGATCCTGTAGACTTGTGTGAACGCTCCCTGCTGCGGGGGGGGGGGTCTTCACATCAACTCCTGCATGAGATTAACTGCATGAACCCCTCCCAGTCTGTCTTTTTACAACCCAGTTTAGATGTGACCACGCCCACTTCTGCATTAATGGACGTATAGAGAGAGCCATGCTAACTGAAGGAGCATCTAGCTTGCGGTCGAATAGTCAGTTTCCCTCAGGAACCTTCCTAACGGAGTGGAATTACCCAGAAGTCCCTCAGTGGCAGCCATGATAAGAGCCGTTAGAATTCTCTAGATGATAGGAAAGGAGCTTTGAAACTTCCTTTATAACCTCCTTTAGCTTAGGAACCACTGGACCTTCCCTTATGAAAGGAAAGGAGAAAATGCTGCCCCACAATGCCTTGCGGCCGCAACATTTACCATCAAACAACATTCGGGCGTTCACGGAAACAACCGATCCTGACCGTGAAATGCATATCAACTTATGTGGTAACTTGCCAAAGTGCTTTGTTTTGAACGTTCAACACTATAAGTCGGATTCTCAAAGCACCCGCAGTCCTTTTGAATCCTCCTATCCACTATTCCTTAACCCCGTGACGTTTCACACAGAGGAGAGGAATAGTGAATAGGAAAAGACGATAGGAGCTGATTTTTGGACAATTCCACTGCAACCCTTCTGTAGCTGTTAATCAGTCTAACAACCATAGTCAGTTATACTGGGGGCACTGGTTCCATCACTAAAATGGCCAGTTTGTCCCCCCCCCCACTTTGCATTAGTTTCAAGGCTTCATCACCATGTGCTCAGCAGCTACAGTGGAGATAGGGCAATGAAAAACTGAAGGCTCCTCCAACAGAGCAACATGAATATAATATATATATAAGACATAGAACTAATAAAACAGATGAAATAGTGCAAGAGAATGTTTTGAGATGTGCAGGTAAATACAAATAGAATAGAAATAGTACAAGAAGAGTCTACAAGTAAATGGAATATGATATGAGATAAATAATTAGCACGATGCAAACATATGAATGTTTAGGGATGTTCTTTAAAAAAGGTCATGTGGTACTTCAGTGTTAGCACGGTTCTCTTTATGGTTCTCTTTATGGTTCTCTGTATACCTCCATGATGCAAGGATAGGTTAATGCAGAAGTTGGCGTGGTTACATCTAAACTGGTTGGATAAACAACAGCCCCCCCCCCCCCCCCCCCCTCAGGTTCCTGCTGCATGTCTTCCTGTTCTGACTTTATAGTCTGTTTGTCAGAGAGTCCTGTAGTGAACCTGGACCTGTTGAGTACCCCACAGTTTATCAGACAGGTAGAGTAGGCTCGTTTTTAGCAGTTTGTTTGTCCAGTCCTCAGGGTCTCTAGTCCTTGGGGTCTCCCAGTCCAGTCCTCAGGGTCTTTCAGTTCATAGGGTCTCCCAGTCCAGTCCTCAGGGTCTCAGGGTCTCCCAGTCCAGTCTCAGGGTCTCTCAGTCCAAGGGTCTCCCAGTCCAGTCCTCAGGGTCTCAGGTCTCAGGGTCTCCCAGTCCAGTCCTCAGGGTCTTTAGTCCTCAGGGTCTCCCAGTCCTCAGGGTCTCTAGTCCTCGGGGTCTCCCAGTCCTTAGAGTCTCTCAGGGTCTCCCAGTCCTCAGGGTCTCCTAGTCCAGTCCTCAGGGTCTCTCAGTCCACAGGGTCTCCCAATCCAGTCCTCAGGGTCTCTCAGTCCACAGGGTCTCCCAGTCCAGTCCTCAGGGTTTCCCAGTCCTCGGGGTCTTCCAGTCCAGTCCTCTGGGTCTCAGGGGTCTCTCAGTCCAGTCCTCAGGGTCTCTCAGTCCTCAGGGTCTCCCAGTCCTTTGGGTCTCCCAGTCCAGTCCTCAGGGTCTCAGGGGTCTCCCAGTCCAGTCCTCAGGGTCTTCCAGTCCTCGGGGTCTCGCAGTCCGGGTCTCAGGGGTCTCCCAGTCCAGTCCTCAGTGTCTCCGGGGTCTCCCAGTCCAGTCCTCAAGGTCTCTAGTCCTCAGGGGTCTCCCAGTCCAGTCCTCAGGGTCTCTCCGTCCACAGGGTCTCCCAGTCCAGTCCTCAGGGTCTCAGGGGTCTCCCAGTCCAGTCCTCAGGGTCACTAGTCCTCAGGGGTCTCCCAGTCCAGTCCTCAGGGTCTCTCAGTCCACAGGGTCTCCCAGTCCAGTCCTCAGGGTCTCAGGGGTCTCCCAGTCCAATCCTCAGGGTCTCTAGTCCTCAGGGGTCTCCCAGTCCACAGGCTCTCCCAGTCCAGTCCTCAGGGTCTCAGGGGTCTCCCAGTCCAGTCCTCAGGGTCTCAGGGGTCTCCCAGTCCAGTCTTCAGGGTCTCTAGTCCTCAGGGGTCTCCCAGTCCAGTCCTCAGGGTCTCTAGTCCTCAGGGGTCTCCCAGTCCAGTCCTCAGGGTCTCTAGTCCTCAGGGGTCTCCCAGTCCAGTCCTCAGGGTCTCTAGTCCTCAGGGGTCTCCCAGTCCAATCCTCAGGGTCTCCTCTCCGGCTGTTATTTATGATTTTGGTGATCTGCTGTAAAGAATCCATATCTCTGCATTATCCAGTGTACTGACCTATATTTTATTTTTTGTCCCTCCCCTTCCTCCCCATTGGTTGATTTGCATTGCCTCCCCCTCCATGCTCCTCCCTCATTGGATCACTCCCTCATTAACTCTTCATGGGGGACTCCTCCTCCTCCTCTGGACTCTCTTCCTGTCTCACGCTGCTTGTTGCTCTTCTCTCCCTCTAAAGATGGTTACGCCCCAAAGTCTGTTTACCCTCTTCGGTATGTTATCCTGATCTCTCTCTATTGATCTCTCTCTCTCTGATCTATTGATCTCTGATCCTCTATCTATTGATCTATCTGACTCTATCTATTGATCTATCTCTCTATTGATCTCTCTCTCTCTGATCTATTGATCTCGGATCCTCTATCTATTGATCTCTCTCTCTCTGATCTATTGATCTCTGATCCTCTATCTATTGATCTATCTGACTCTATCTGTTTCTCTCTCTCTCTATTGATCTCTCTCTCTATTGATCTCTCTGACTCTTTATCTATTGATCTCTTTACCTATTGATCTCTCTGACTCTTTATCTATTGATCTCTTTACCTATTGATCTCTCTGACTCTTTACCTATTGATCTCTCTGACTCTTTACCTATTGATCTCTTTACCTATTGATCTCTCTGACTCTTTATCTATTGATCTCTTTACCTATTGATCTCTCTGACTCTTTACCTATTGATCTCTCTGACTCTTTACCTATTGATCTCTTTACCTATTGATCTCTCTGACTCTTTACCTATTGATCTCTTTACCTATTGATCTCTCTGACTCTTTACCTATTGATCTCTTTACCTATTGATCTCTCTGACTCTTTATCTATTGATCTCTTTACCTATTGATCTCTCTGACTCTACCTTCTCTTTATGCTCTATTTCCATCTTTGAGACATTTATCATTATTATTATATTGATATTAGGGAGGCCCCGATCGTTACTAGGTGATATTTACGAAGTATACGTGATTTAAAGATCAGCGTTAATGCTTTTCAGTCGATGATGACATCGTGAACACCTCTGCAGGAGAGCTAGCTAACATTAGCTGTTATCGTTAGCTGTTAGCCATTAGCTGTTTCCATTAGCTTTTATCGTATAATTCTGAGTAGCATTAAAAAAGTCAAATCGGGACATCTCTAATTATTATTTTAAACCTTATGCATTTCTTTGCACAGAGTAGCTTGTTCTGTTAATTTCTGATATATTTTGGCCCCAGTTTATTTGGGTTAATTCTCACTACTTAGCCCTAACCCCCCCTGAAGTTTAAAGCATGCAGTTTTTATCTCTGTTGAGGGTCTCTCTTCTCTCTTTCTCTCAGACCTGTTTCTCTCTCTGTGTTTCACGCTAACCTTCCTCCTCTAACGTCTCCTCCTCCTCCTCCTGGTGCAGGAGTGTATGGTGATGTGCAGAGGGTGAAGATCCTCTACAACAAGAAGGACAGCGCTCTGATCCAGATGTCCGACGGGAACCAGGCGCAGCTCGGTAAGACGAGCATCCAAAGTATAATTTACCTGTGAATCTGAACGACTATCTGTATTATTTGGTGTGAATGCTGAGAGGCAACATGACATTTTGATTGGCTTCTTCTCCCAAAATGCTCAACGCAGAAATTCAGTTCAAACTTTAAGACGTTCAGATCGATTAGGAATCTACGGCTATTACTCCTGACATCCATCACTCATAACTGCAGAAATATGAACCATAAGTCATCCAAACGTTTGTATTAAGTTCAGCGTTCAGCATTCACCTGTTTATTTTTGGCTAAATTAAAGGGGACCTATCATGCAAAATGCACTTTGTGATGTCTTTTATACATACATATGTGTCCCCGGTGTTCCAGGGAACTCACAAAGTGTCAGAAAACACAACCCTCTCTCTTTTCCTCCGTACCCAAATCTCTAAAAACGGGGCTGCAACGGATTTGATACGGGTGGATTTTTTATTTGCACCTTTTTGACGTAATGTAGGTGCACTCCGCCTGATTGGTCAACTCTCCACCAATCAGGGGAATGAGAGGTTGGGCCATGTTGACTCTCCACTCGTAATCACAGCAAGCATGATAACATGACGCTCGTGCCGGGGCCGTGTCACGCCCCCCTCTTCCGCATGGGGGCGTGGTCAGCTGAATCAGACCTTGCAAAGACAGAGCTGGAGTGAGGCAAAATGAGGCATGGCTAAAATGCATGATCTGTTTCGTATTTTGAAAATTAAAACGTATTAATATACCTTATATATATATACACCTTATATATTATTTAAATATAGCATGATAGGTCCCCTTTAAGTTTAAAATAGGGTGTTCATTTTGGTTTTCACTTCTTATTGACTTGTGAATTAAATGAAAGGATGTCTGATTGAGTTTAGTGATAGAAGCACCACTCTAACGCTCCTCTGCTCCCCAGCCATGAGCCACCTGAACGGGCAGAAGATGAACGGGAAGATCATCCGCGTGACGCTCTCTAAGCACCAGACGGTGGCGCTGCCTCGCGACGGGCTGGACGACCAGGGCCTCACCAAGGACTTCAACAACTCCCCCCTGCACCGCTTCAAGAAGCCCGGGTCCAAGAACTTCCAGAACATCTTCCCCCCCTCGGCCACGCTGCACCTCTCCAACGTGCCGTGAGTACCCGCTGACGGAGGCTCAGAGTCATGCTACAGAAATATCACTACAGGCTTTATCCAAAGACAAAAAGACCCCTTCACTTCCTGTCTGTAGACGCAAACAAACACTGTCCAGTGTCAGCAATTCACTCAAAGAGTCCAAGTTCAAATAGTGCAACACTTTACTCTACCTCAGTGCTTCTCAAGGTGTGGTCCGCGCACCACTGGTGGCACCACGTGGCACAATGGTGGTACCATTTTCAGGCGATTTGTTCTAGAAAAACAATTTGTTTGTTTTTTTATTTCAAAGGCGTATAAAACAGTGTTTCTCAAGGACACTTAACCAATAAAAAGACCCTCGCGGACCACCTAACTCCACAAACAATAGGCCTGCTCACCACTCCAACAGTATGTAACAAATGACAGCCTAATAATGACAGCTTAACTTCTCTGTATCGCCTCGTTCACACAATAAATCAACAATACAAATACAGCTACAGATTATAAGCATTTCGTTCAAATGCGATTTAAAATGCTCTCAGGTTTTCCACCTCTAATGAAATGTAGACTACATTTATTACGGAGTTTATGTCCAACAGACTCTCAGAGCGTTGGCTACTGAGAGAAATCCAAACAGACCGCATGCAGTACGACACAAACGTCCGCTGTGGATTTCCAAAACTAAATACAGTAAAGCTCTGGTCGCAGGCCCAAGTCTAACTCTCTGAGGTCTACCTCTCTGAGGTCTACCTCTCTGAGGTCTAACTCTCTGAGGTCTACCTCTCTGAGGTCTAACTCTCTGAGGTCTACCTCTCTGAGGTCTAACTCTCTGAGGTCTAACTCTCTGAGGTCTACCTCTCTGAGGTCTACCTCTCTGAGGTCTAACTCTCTGAGGTCTAACTCTCTGAGGTCTAACTCTCTGAGGTCTACCTCTCTGAGGTCTAACTCTCTGAGGTCTACCTCTCTGAGGTCTAACTCTCTGAGGTCTACCTCTCTGAGGTCTAACTCTCTGAGGTCTAACTCTCTGAGGTCTACCTCTCTGAGGTCTAACTCTCTGAGGTCTACCTCTCTGAGGTCTAACTCTCTGAGGTCTACCTCTCTGAGGTCTAACTCTCTGAGGTCTAACTCTCTGAGGTCTAACTCTCTGAGGTCTACCTCTCTGAGGTCTAACTCTCTGAGGTCTAACTCTCTGAGGTCTACCTCTCTGAGGTCTACCTCTCTGAGGTCTAACTCTCTGAGGTCTAACTCTCTGAGGTCTAACTCTCTGAGGTCTACCTCTCTGAGGTCTAACTCTCTGAGGTCTACCTCTCTGAGGTCTAACTCTCTGAGGTCTACCTCTCTGAGGTCTAACTCTCTGAGGTCTAACTCTGAGGTCTACCTCTCTGAGGTCTAACTCTCTGAGGTCTACCTCTCTGAGGTCTAACTCTCTGAGGTCTACCTCTCTGAGGTCTAACTCTCTGAGGTCTAACTCTCTGAGGTCTAACTCTCTGAGGTCTACCTCTCTGAGGTCTAACTCTCTGAGGTCTGAGGTCTAACTCTCTGAGGTCTAACTCTCTGAGGTCTGACTCTCTGAGGTCTACCTCTCTGAGGTCTACCTCTCTGAGGTCTAACTCTCTGAGGTCTAACTCTCTGAGGTCTAACTCTCTGACTCTCTGAGGTCTAACTCTCTGAGGTCTACCTCTCTGAGGTCTAACTCTCTGAGGTCTACCTGTCTGAGGTCTAACTCTCTGAGGTCTGAGCCCTTTGTTCTCACGTTAGACTCGCCTGGGCTTTTTCTGTAAAAATGCTATTAAAACATGAACCTTGGTGACCGTCGGGCTGGCCTGCATGCGGATGCAGATATTAGATCATAATCTCTATCTCACTCCTAACATCTGAATCTACTTCCAGCATGGATAAATATTCATCAAATACATCCATTGTTTGTTTTATACGCTTCTTGAAATAAAATAAAAAACACATTGTTTTTCTAGAACAGATTACAAATCGCCTGAAAATGGTCCAAACAAGTGGCAACATGTGTGACGAAGGTGTGGCGCTGGGCTATATCATGCAATCAAAAGTTAAGCTCGCTCCATTGCGGAGATATTCCCGCGAGAGTGCGGAAAACTTAAATGTATTTATTTATTTCAAATGTGAAATTGTACGAATATACTCACGGACCACTAGGGGGCGCTCACGGACCACACTTTGAGAAGCACTGGTATAAAACAAACAATGGATGTCTTTTATGAACATGTATCCATGCTGGAAGTAGATTCAGATGTTAGGAGTGAGATAGAGAGTATTATCTAATATAAGCATCCGATGAAGCGTTGCATGAAGTCTGTTGATGATCAGAGGCTGTTGTTTTGTAGGCAGACCATGCAGGCCAGCCCGATGGTCACCAAGGTTCATGTCTTAATAGGTGCACCACGGGTGCTAGTGGAGCCTCGCAGATGGGGGTGCTGCAGCCCCCTCAGCACCCCCCCCCCTTCCCGCGTCCATTCGCGATGTCTCGCTTTCTCGCAGACCCCACGCAGCAAGCAGCTCACACTGTCCGCTCCTCACAGCAGCGAGCCCCGCAACGTCCCCCCAACACGGCACCCAGACCCCACGCAGCATTCTCATCTGTTTGTCCTTACTGGTGTCATTTTCTGGTTGCTAACGCCATTGTAAAACATAATCACTGATGTTCCGCTGTAACGGTGGTAGACTCATCAGAACATAGTGGGCGAGCTGACCAATCAGAGCACAGTGGGCTCGAAGGAGGGGGGGGGGGGCAGGAGCTCCAACAAGGCGTGTAGGACAGGGAGTGAATACACATACTATACAGAGATGCTGTATGAGAAACCAATGTGAGTTTGGAACATTGAACAATGTGAATATTCTAGTAGACCTCAACAATGGAACTATGATCAGTAGAAATGGCCATGACATGGGACCTTTAATTCAAATGTTTTATCACCACTCACCTCTTACTCACTTATAACTGTGTAAACCCAACCAGATGAATGCTACCGCGTTAGCTTCTCTTAAAGCCAACCCTCTGTTAGAGCTCTGTACAGATTATATAACGTGTGATTTAACATCTCTTTAACAGCCAGGACGTGACGGAGGAGGACCTGCGGCTCCTCTTCTCCAACGCCGGAGGAACCGTCAAGGCTTTCAAGTTTTTCCAGTACGTACGACGAGCCCTCTGAAACAACACCAGACACTCTTTAGACTTAAAACACATCATGGGGTTTCCTTCTTAGAAACTTGTATGTCTTTTAATTGAAAGACTCCCTATTCTACTTTCTGTGGGGTTTCCTCTTCCTAGGTCTATAGGTGTTAGTGCATGTAAAGGGTCTGCAGAGGCTAAATAGTGACATCACTATGGAACACTCCTATTGGCTAGCGCTCCAACACATTGCACGTGATAGGCTAAGGGGTGGGACATCTCTAAGCTGGTTGACCAATCACAACAGAGCCGGCCAGCTAACCAATCAGAGCAGACTGGGCTCTGGTTTCAGACAGAGGGTGAAAAGAAGTGCTGCAGCACAGGCAGTATGAGAAAAGAGCTTTTTGAACATTAGAGCATGGAGACGTGATAAGAACCTGAGCAAGAGGAGAATAAGGAAATGAGCTTGATTGTATCCCATCTTGGAACAATCAGTTGATCCTGCTGTAGTTTTATTTCCTGGACGCAGCTAGTGCTATTTGTTGTCTCCTGTGGTTAGCTTCACTTTATAAGTTGTGTTTATATAGCATATAGCATTATAGCATGGCTCAGGACATCTTAGTCCAGTGAAACCCTGATGACTGATGTCTCCTGAGTTCCTCACTGTGTCTTCTTGCTCCAGGGACCGTAAGATGGCTCTGATCCAGATGTCCACGGTGGAGGAGGCCATCCAGGCTCTGATCGACCTTCACAACTACAACATGGGGGGCAGCCAGCACCTCAGGGTGTCCTTCTCCAAGTCCACCATCTAACCCTCTACCGACCATTCCTCCAGAGACTGATGGACGCTCTGTAGTTTGATGTTTCTCTGTTAAAGATACTCATGTGCCTTATGGATGTCTCCCTGTTTCTACTCCTCAGTCCCCCTATGCTTTCAGGCACATCGGTATTGGGTTTTTTGTTTAGATCCATCACTCTTCTTCTTTAGTTTCTGAGCAGGGGAATATTCCTGACTCTTATTCCACCGGTCCGTCAGTATCCGTGTTTCCGAAGCCTTTCCATAGCGGTGTGTGTGTGTGTGGCGTCGGCATGCAGGTGACAGGAAGTGATGCATGAAGACGATCTCCTGTGGTTTCCTGTGGTTTCTAAGTACTGGGAGAGCTCCTCTGTGGACCAAAGTCTCTGTGCCTTTAGTGTTCCCCCCAGAGACCCGTGGGAAGACCCCCAAAGGAGAGACTCCTCCCACTGGAAAGACCCCAAAGGAGAGACTCCTCCCACTGGAAAGACCCCAAAAGAGAGACTCCTCCCAGTGGAAAGACCCCCAAAAGAGAGACTCCTCCCACTGGAAAGACCCCCAAAAGAGAGACTCCTCCCAGTGGAAAGACCCCCAAAAGAGAGACTCCTCCCACTGGAAAGACCCCAAAAGAGAGACTCCTCCCACTGGAAAGACTCCCAAAAGAGAGACTCCTCCCACTGGAAAGACCCCAAAAGAGAGACTCCTCCCACTGGAAAGACCCCCAAAAGAGAGACTCCTCCCACTGGAAAGACCCCCAAAAGAGAGACTCCTCCCACTGGAGAAAGACCCCAAAAGAGAGACTCCTCCCACTGGAAAGACCCCCCAAAGGAGAGACGCAAAGGAGAGACCCCCAAAAGGAGAGACCCCAAAGCAGGGTTTCCGCTAGGATTTCTTCTCGCCGGTCAAATGTCCGGACAGAGATTTATTTTACCGGACAAATTCAAAACTTACCGCTCATGTTTCAATAATAAGAATAAGAATAAGAATCGTGTAGCAGAGTTTCTGTGAGCAGGTAATCACCGGACTCTGAGGATATGCTGATGTTTAAAACTCAGCTCATGGGAGTCATTTTTATATCGCTTCAGTTTATAATCGTAACAGATCGAAAAATTCAGATTCGAAAAACAACATAATTATTACATTCAAACAAACTACGTGTAGTAGATGAAGTACATTATTCAAAAGTTTACATTAACTTTGGATAATAACACGGGAGAAACAGATCCTCTCTCTCTCCCTCTCTCTCTCTCTCTCTCTTCCTCTCTCTTTCTCTCTCTCTCTCTCTCTCTCTCTCTCTCTCTCTCTCTCTCTCTCTCTTCCTCTCTCCCTCCCTCTCTCCTGACAGCCGGTCTGTATCTCATGCAGCTCGCTAAACAGTGGGCGGGGCTTCAGGTGATCATGCAGCTCGGCTAAACAGTGGGCGGGGCTTCAGGTGATCATGCAGCTCTCTAAACAGTGGGCGGGGCTTCAGGTGATCATGCAGCTCTCTAAACAGTGGGCGGGGCTTCAGGTGATCATGCAGCTCTCTAAACAGTGGGCGGGGCTTCAGGTGATCATGCAGAGCTGCGTGTCTCTGTCAGACTCAGCAGCTGATCTGATCTCTCTCTCTCGTCCGGTTATACTTCACTCGCGTTTATGTCCATATCGATCAGATGCAGCTCTCCTGATCGGCCTTTATAGAGAGCACCGATCAAACTATTAAGAGTGAATATCGGCCGATAATGATCGGCGGCCGATAGGAGCATCCCTAATTATTACCGGACATTTTGACCGGCAGGTTTTGAATTTACCGGTTTTTAATAAATGTTACCAGCTAAAAACCGGTAATTACAGGCAAGCGGAAACCCTGCCCCAAAGGAGCGACCCCCCAAAGGAGAGACCCCCAAAAGGAAAGACCCCCAAAAGGAGAGACCCCCAAAGGAGCGACCCCCAAAGGAGAGACCCAAAAGGAAAGACCCCCAAAAGGAGAGACCCCCAAAGGAGCGACCCCCCAAAGGAGAGACCCCCAAAAGGAGAGACCCCCAAAGGAGAGACCCCCAAAGGGGAGACCCCCAAAAGAGAGACCCCCAAAGGAGCGACCTCCCAAAGGAGAGACTCCTTCCACTGGAAAGACCCCCCAAAGGAGCGACCCCCCAAAGGAGAGACCCCCAAAGGAGAGACCCCAGGACCTCCTCCGTGTGTTAATGAAGTGTTTCTGTTTTCTACCGCTGAGATTAAAGGAGAGTTATTTTCTAACGGGACGTTGGTCTCCTGCTTTCAGCTCCTCTCTGTATCTGTAGCATGCTTAATAAAATATTCTGTAGCTCTCACCCCTCCGTCTCTCTCTCTCTCTCTGAAGCCTCTCCAGTCTCACCCCCCTTCAGTCTCCTCTGATGTCTCCTCTCTCCTTCGGGAGTTTCCTAATCTGTCTCCTCTCACCTTCATCACTTACACACTTTTTACAACACAATCAGCTTTTAATCACAAAAAGTCAGCAATAAGAGAGGAAACGAAAAGATGAACACCACGGGAGCAAAGAGAAACACCACGCACACACACACACACACACAGAGAAACACCACGCGCACACACACACACACACACAGAAACACCACGCACACACACACACAGAAACACCATGCACACACACAGAAACACCATGCACACACACACACAGAAACACCACACACACACAGAAACACCATGCACACACACAGAAACACCATGCACACACACACACACACAGAAACACCATGCACATACACACACACAGAAACACCATGCACACACACACACACACACAGAAACACCATGCACACACACACACACACAGAAAAACCATGCACACACACACAGAAACACCATGCACACACACAGAAACACCATGCACACACACACACACAGAAACACCATGCACACACAGAGAAACACCATGCACACACACACACAGAAACACCATGCACACACACACAGAAACACCATGCACACACACAGAAACACCATGCACACACACACACACACAGAAACACCATGCACACACACAGAAACACCATGCACACACACACACACAGAAACACCATGCACACACACACAGAAACACCATGCACACACACAAAAACACCATGCACACACACACACACACAGAAACACCATGCACACACAGAGAAACACCACACACACACACAGACACACCATGCACACACACACACACACAGAAACACCATGCACACACAAACACCATGCACACACACACAGACAGAAACAACATGCACACACACACACACAGAAACACCATGCACACACACACACAGAAACACCACGCACACACAGAAACACCATGCACACACACACACCATGCACACACACAGAAACACCATGCACACACACACAGAAACACCATGCACACACACACACACCATGCACACACACACACCATGCACACACACAGAAACACCATGCACACACACAGAAACACCATGCACACACATAGAAACACCACGCACACACACACACCATGCACACACATAGAAACACCACGCACACACACACAAAGAAACACCATAGACACAGAAACACCATGCACACGCAGAAACACCATGCACACACACACACACACCATGTACACACACACACACAGAAAGACCATGCACACACACAGAAACACCATGCACACACACACACACCATGTACACACACACACACACACACAGAAAGACCATGCACACACACAGAAACACCATGCACACACAAACACACACACACAGATGAAAGTGACTCAGATGAAGCTGTGATGAGTCCAGGAAGGAGAAAGTTAGATCTGATTTAAATCCTGAAGCTGTCTTTGGTGAAGAGCTGAAACTCAGGTGAGTGTCGTTATTTTTTTATTTTCTCTTTCCTCTGCTCAGGTCACATGATCTGCTGTGGCTCCGCCCCTCCTCAGGTGTCTCACCTGATCAGCGTATAGAGGAAGGCTGGAGGAGAGGAGCAGCTCTTTGTTCTGTCACTTCTTCTGGCTCAGGCTTTAGTATTGAGGACCTGGTAGTCTCGTTTTTGAGGCTTTCTTTCTGAGTGTATTCATTTGTTTTAATTCAGGGGGAGTTCTGGGTCCTTTCGGCCAGTCCTCCAGACGGGTCCCCTTTGAGTTAGAGTGCTTTAGAAGTGTTCAATAAGATGCAAACTATCAGGTTTTAATCAAGCGGCAAACTGGGGCAGAGCCGGGACGCCAATAAGGAAGTGCCACAAACTGCAGCTCATCTATTGGCCGATAGGCGATGACTGCAGAAAGGATCAATTTCCATAGACCCCCATGTTAAAATGCCCAACTTTACAGCAGAAATGAACATGTTTCTGCCCCTGGATGCAATACAAATTATTCGGGATTTTTTTAATTGTATTTAAATTAGGTCTTAAAGTTGTTGCATAAATGAGGGCGTGGTCACTTTGATGGACAGGTACGGGCCTCACTGTCAGCTAGCAGCAACTTGTCCACTCTGCTAGGCTACAACGTTAGCTAGTTGTAGTTACTGTACTTGACCCTTTAGCCGTGTTCGTGGTGATTGTGCCTTTTAGGGAATGTTGTTACAAATACCAGACAATTAAAATGTCGTGCTGTGCGGTTGAATGTACTAACAGAACTTCCAAGAAGTCTACTCTCAGCTTTTTTCGTTGAGTAAAATGATAATATTATACATGTTAGCAGGTGTTTGTGTGCTTATTAGCTTAGCTTGTTATATAGCTGCCAGCTAAGGACGTAACCCTTTATTTATATATATATATATATATATATATATATATATATATATATATATATATACACACAGTTTAGTTTATGATTCAGCCTTGGGTAAGACTTTTATAGTCTATGGCTATGACGCCCATAATGCTAAACGGGAGCAAATGTAAAAGGGGACCCAATTATCCCAGTGGTGGCCGCCGGAGTCCGCTGCCGAAGCTAACGGAGCCGCAGGGAGCTAGCTAGCCCCCTGCGGCTCCGTTAGCTTCGGCGTCCCGGCGGCGGAGTCCGGCGTTATAACGAGATCAAGGAATGCAGCGAAACGCGGACTTGGTTCGCCTGCAGCCTGCTGTAGTATTAGCTAAAGAAATGATGTTGAACAAGGCTTATTAAGTGAGCATGAGCATGTGAGCATGTTAGCCTAGCTTGGTAGCTTCAGCTAGATCGGGAGCTTGGAGCCCCGCCTTGTGCTTCAGCAGCAGGTCCCGCCTCGGCTCCGCCTCTTTGCCCTTATTTGGATCAGGCTGGAGCAGGCGGGAGTTAGACTCTGACGTCACTGTCGAGCCGTTAGAGGCCGACTCCGCCCACTAAGGGCTTCTCGGCAACTCTGCAGAATCCTATGGGTGACGTCACGGACCCTACGTCCATTTAAAAAACGGAGCCTCTCTTTTCCTCCCCCTCTTCTGACAGCCCAGCAGCTGATCTCTGAGCAGGAGAGGTGGGGAGAGGCGGGACTATTGCATCAACGTTATCAGGAAATGATCGTATAGGCGTAAACACAGAGCCGTTTTCCCCCCCCAGAGCGTTTCGTTTGCAGATCTACCCACCTTGGGACCTGTTATCGTTTTCTGCGTTTCCATGTCGGCCTCGTGTGGCCGAACCGTCTATGTGATAGAGAACTGTAGCGGATACGACCGTTATCGTCCTCGTGTGGCCAGGGTTTAAAGGGCCCATGTCATGGCCATTTCTACTGATCATAGTTCCATTGTTGAGGTCTACTAGAATAGATTCACATTGTGCAATGTTCCAAACTCACATTGGTTTCTCATACAGCATCTCTGTATAGCATGTGTATTCACTCTCTGTCCTAAACGGCTTGTTGGAGCTCCTGTCCCCCCCTCCCTGTGAGCCCACTGTGCTCTGATTGGTCGGGACGTTTGCGAGGCTCGTTGCTGCGATCTGCTGCGAGGAGCGGACAGGCTTCCGTGTCGGCGATACAGCGAGAACAAGCGAAACTCATCCTGAGCACACACACTCACAGCCGAAGTAAAAAGAATAAGTGTGGCTTGATATTGAGAAAGAAAAAGGTTTATAACGCTGTGAGCATGGGTCTGCGGAGAACATTTCTCCGCCATCTCAACTTAGCAGCCTGAAAAACGTTTACTATTTAAACAGTCGTGGTAGATACCTTGTTTGTTTTAAACATCATAAATACACAAACAGCAATGAATACTTACAGGTTGTGTACCCGAATCTCCCGCTGGTCCAAACAAAGTAGGAACAGCATCGTTCTTCAGAGCCCTACGCTGTGCATATCCGGCATGAATCGCTGAAAGGTTTGGGAAGCTTTGTTTCGTGAAAGGCTGGCAGAGGGTGTGGCCTCTGGGTATCCCCACGTCACACGACCCAGGAAGTGAACAATGGAAAATGAGAAATCCCCAACGAGGCCTTTTGGGGCAGCAGAGACTGTGTTAGAGTTTACTCCCTACAGGGTGCACTTTGAGGGTTTGGGACTCTGCAGACCGTTTACATGCAGAAGCTTCAGAACACAAGGGGACGGGTGATAACCGGAAAAGCCTGACATGGGACCTTTAAGAGCGTCTCAAAGGGACTCCTGACGTCTGCAGCAGAAACAGAGAGGAGTTACTGCAGAATAAAGGATTATTTCCTAAAGATGATGACAGCAGGCAGGTGTGAAATTATGGGATGCTTTCCTACAGATGAGTGAGCAGCTGAAGCAGATTAATGAGGGAGTGACGGAGCTGATGAGAGGAAACACCCTCAGTGCTCCTCAGAAACACTGAGGGAACATGCTTCCTCTCTGTGTGTGTGTGTGTGTGTGTGTGTGTGTGTGTGTGTGTGTGTGTGTGTGTGTGTGTGTGTGTGTGTGTGTGTGTGTGTGTGTGTGTGTGTGTGTGTGTGTGTGGGGCAGCCAACAGCTTCCTGTCAGCGTCGGGGAACATTAAACTGGAGGAAGATGTTTCCTCTCTCCAATAACACCTCGGGAGAAATAAAAGTCATGCAGGAAAAACTAATAACTGTTTCTCTGCCGCTGATATTCAGCAGGTTCAGAGCATGAAATGCATCCTTTACACACACACACACACACACACACACACACACACACACACACACAGGTCTGCAGGCAGTGTGACTCTGATAATGGCAGTATTGATCTTGTGTTCTCGTCTCTCAGTCTTTCTGTCTGTGTTTTTAATGCCCCCCCCCTCCTTCAGTATGGCGCCACATGATGATGAAGAGGAAGCTGTAAAAAAAACATTATTTCATCTTTTTTTATTTTAAAGTACGTCATAAACAATTTTAAAAAAACAGTTTTTTTAATCATAGAAAACACTGACATTTATTAAAATGAATTTAAAATGAAATAATACAAATATTATTTAATATAATATGAATAATACTATATATAAATGATCACACTGGAGTACAGGATGTGGAGAAATAATGACATTTACAAATGTCAAAGTAAAGTCTGTCGTAAAAAAGATTCTTACGACAGAAAAAGTGCAATCTGCTTTCGTCCCAAAGAATACATGAATAAGAGAATTTCTTTTTATAAAATGTTCTTTGATTTCTGATATCTGTTATTACCATAGGGTGGGGTCCCTGCTCTGATCTCAGGGTCCAATCAGTGAAGGGAACATGTTACTAATGAAGTGTGTATCAGAGAGCTGCGTTTCTGCAGAGACAGACTTCTCTCCATCTCTCAGCAGAAAAGATGTTCGTTCCTCCATCTCCTCTCTGATGGGATTTGTCACACACGGCAGAATATAACAGCCCCCCCCCCCAGGTCTGTCTGGCTCCATTAAGCTGCTGTTTCTCTATATCACTTTCTGAGCTACAGTTTTTATTACATGGTAATTTAAGACATGCTCCATTCATCTCAAGTGTCGCCGCTGGACATTCAGATCAGAAAGACCCCTAGTGTCTGTTTATTATCTCTGTTTTATCAGCATCCCCCCCCTCACACACACACACACACACACACACACACACACACACACACACACACACACACACATACTCCTCTGTCTGCAAACATCAGATAAAGAAGGAACACAGTCAGAAAACTCTTCAACATCTTTTATATTCTTTTAATTTCAGAAATGTTATCCACTTAACACTATGGATATATATATCTACTCGTGTGTGTGTGTGTGTGTATGTGTGTGTGTGTGTGTGAGGTCACAGTGGTAATGGGAGCTCTGAGAGACTGACAGGAGTGTGTGCACGTGTACATAATCTATTAATTAAAGGCGAGGCAGCAAAACGAATTGGGAACCTTTTCCTGTGTGATATCTCTCCACACACACACACACACACACACACACACACACACAGACACACACTCTCTGCTCCTCCCCCTCACACTCCAGGTAGAGAAGACACACAGCGAGACGTTTATTGAGAGATTAAAACCCAATCTTCCTGATTGCCGTATAAAAGGTAATTTACATTATTAAACTCACTTTTATCTTTATGCAAATGCTCCTCTCTGAACACATTATGCAGGTTTTATTTGGGGGGGGGCTGAAGTCTTCCTTCCTCTGAAATAACCTGGTTAGGCTATAAAAGAGACGATTTACAGCCTCCTTCCTTCATCTGAAATGACCTGGTTAGGCTATAAAAGAGACGATTTACAGCCTCCTTCCTTCATCTCTCATTTCAGAGTTTATTCCTTAATATCACCAGGAGCGCTACGTTAGATCCTTGCTTTCCTTTCTAACCCTGTAGGTGTTTCTCTGTGTGAAGTGAGGATCCTCTGTGTGAAGTGAGGATCCTCTGTGTGAAGTGAGGATCCTCTGTGTGAAGTGAGGATCCTGTGTGTAAAGTGAGGATCCTCTGTGTGAAGTCAGGATCCTCTGTGTGAAGTGAGGATCCTCTGTGTAAGTGAGGATCCTCTGTGTGAAGTGAGGATCCTCTGTGTGAAGTGAGGATCCTCTGTGTGAAGTGAGGATCCTCTGTGTGTGAAACATCCTTCTCCTCTGATCATCATCCTGCAGAAACTCTGTGAGACCGACCCTCCGTTCTGTCCATATTTAATGATATATATTCACACTTCACTCCAGGAGCACTCAGCAGGTGTGAGAGTTTCTACCTGGAGCTCTGGATGACTTTACAAAGTGTGAAAATGTAATTCCCAAATGTCCTATAAAAGGCTCCTGACGGCTGAGAGGTCTCTTCATGCTCACGCCACTCAGCTCGTATGGTCGTTTTATTTAAACGTATTGAACAAAGATCGTCAATCAGCAGCCGGACATCTGTGAGAAGAAACGAGAGAAGCTTTGACTCGCAGCAGAGGAAGAGCTTTAGAAAGACTCCATTCAGAGCAGATCCACGTGAAGGACACACTGCTCCATCAGGTTTCTACACACTGCACACACACACACTGCTCCATCAGGTTTCTACACACTGCACACACACACACACACACGCTGCTCCATCAGGTTTCTACACACTGCACACACACACACTGCTCCATCAGGTTTCTACACACTGCACACACACACACTGCTCCATCAGGTTTCTACACACTGCACACACACACACACACACACACTGCTCCATCAGGTTTCTACACACTGCACACACACACACACTGCTCCATCAGGTTTCTACACACTCTGCACACACACACACACACACTGCTCCATCAGGTTTCTACACACTGCACACACACACACACACACTGCTCCATCAGGTTTCTACACACTCTGCACACACACACACACACCCACACACTGCTCCATCAGGTTTCTACACACTGCACACACACACACACACACACTGCTCCATCAGGTTTCTACACACTGCACACACACACACACACACTGCTCCATCAGGTTTCTACACTCTGCACACACACACACACACACTGCTCCATCAGGTTTCTACACTCTGCACACACACACACACACACACTGCTCCATCAGGTTTCTACACTCTGCACACACACACACTGCTCCATCAGGTTTCTACACACTCTGCACACACACACACACACACTGCTCCATCAGGTTTCTACACACTCTGCACACACACACACACACACTGCTCCATCAGGTTTCTACACTCTGCACACACACACACTCCATCAGGTTTCTACACACTCTGCACACACACACACTGCTCCATCAGGTTTCTACACACTCTGCACCACACACTACTCCATCAGGTTTCTACACACTCTGCACACACACACACACACACACTCCATCAGGTTTCTACACTCTGCACACACACTACTCCATCAGGTTTCTACACTCTGCACACACACTACTCCATCAGGTTTCTACACTCTGCACACACACACTACTTCCATCAGGTTTCTACACTCTGCACACACACTGATCTGAATGGTGTGATGAACAGTCTCAGTGTTTTAATGGAAAGGGCAAACGGACCTTTCTGTGTTTTTGGCTCTCTTTCCTCACGCTGAGGGGTCTCACATTGCTTATCTGGAGAAGAAACATCATAATTGCAAAATTGACCTTTTTTTTGTTTCGTTCTCTTCATCTGACCTTATTAAAATCCAACATGTAGAGAAGCTGTTACGCATTCGTCTGACTCGAGATACACAAGGGACCGGAAACAACGGTCCTACAGCTGTAACAAAACTATAGGTTACTAACGTAACCCCAGTTCTCAGAGTAACATGAAGTGAGATGTCTCACTATGGGATGCGCCTCAACGCGTATGCATCAGAAGCATCAATCTCATTACGCCAATCCTGATTGGCTGGTGATCTTGACGACTACGTCGGGAATCCACCCACCTTTAAGATAGCTTGCGCTACGTCGCAGCGTCATTCAAAATAAGCACCTCTTCTCGCTTCGCCTCAGCAAGAAGGGCCGTCTGGTGAGACATCTCACTTCATGTTACTCTGAGAACTGGGGTTACGTTAGTAACCTATAGTTCTCATTCATAACACTCCGTTCGATGTCTCACTATGGGATATTGAGACTCCCGTATTGCTAGACATGCTTATCTCGAAAATCACCAACACAAAACAGTACTTAACAGGTAGAACCCTGTCCCAACACGGGGCCCAGCACTGCACGGGCCACACTTGGAGCAGAGACATCTAGTCTGTAAAAGCGGACAAAAGTGAGCGGTGAAGACCAGCTCGCTGCTGCACAAATGTCCTGAATGGAAACACCCTTGAACAAAGCCCAGGATGTAGCCAGTCCACGAGTAGAATGAGCACGCAGGCCCGTTGGTGCCTGCAAACCCTGACTCGTATAAGCCAGAGCTATCGCTCCACAATCCAGTGGGAGAGCCGTTGCCTGGTAACGGGCTTGCCCTTATGAGGGTTAGCCCAGGATACAAAGAGTTGGTCATTGCATCGAAACTCTTTTGACCTGTCCATATAGGTGCGCAAAGCACGAACTGGGCACAGCAAATTCGGCCGCTGTTCTTCAGAGGAACATAGCGGTGAAGGAAATGCCTCAAGGTCAATGGGGGTGCATGAGCCAACCACCTTGGGCACAAAGGCCGGGTTGGGCTTCAGCAACACTCTCGTTTGCCCCGGGGCAAACTGAGTGCATGAAGGATGCACAGAGAGCGCGTGAATGTCACTGACTTTGGCAGATGCCAGAGCCAGTAACAACACTGTCTTCAGTGACAGGTGTTTCATGTCAGCGTCTTCCAGGGGTTCAAATGGAGGTCGAGCGAGCCCATCTAAAACCACTGTCAAGTCCCACAGGGGCACCAGTGACCTGGAAACGGGGAGGAGCCTGCGAGCCCCTTTCATAAAACGGCAGACCAAGGGATGTTGGCTAGCCGTCTTTCCCTCAAAGCCCACATGGCATGCGGCAATAGCAGCCAGGTACACTTTAATCGTGGAGAAAGCTCTGTGTTTATCAATCAGGTCCTGTAGAAATGATAGAATCACACCGACAGGGCATTGAAAAGAGATGTGTCCCTTTTGAAGGCACCACTCCTCAAACACCCTCCACTTACAGTCATAGAGAGACCTGGTGGAGGAAGCCCTTGCACTCTGAATAGTGTTTATCACCTTCTGAGGAAGCCCCACTATACTCAAATTATACCACTCACGGGCCAGGCCCATAGTGCCAGGCGCTCTGGGTGTGGGTGAAAAATCATCCCCCAAATACGCGTCTTTCAGGTCGATTGATGTGAACCAATCGTCCTGACGTACGAGACGCAGCAGAGATGTGTGAGTGAGCATCCGGAATTTGTATTTTCTGAGATACTTGTTCAGAGCCCTTAAATCTAGGATAGGGCGAATTCCGTTCCCTCCCCGTTTGGGAACGAGAAAATATTTGGAATAGAAGCCGCTCTGACTCTGTTCGGAGGGTACAATGGATATGGCTTTCTTTTCTAGTAGCGAGAGAATCTCCCGCTCTAGAATTTGAGCCGACGCTCCCCGGGCTTGTGAATGCACAATGCCCGAGAAGTTAGGGGGGGTGACAGCGAATTGGAGTCTGTAGCCCCGTGATATCGTCTTGAAAACCCAAGCAGAGCATGTGAGCATCTTCCACCTTTCGCTCCTCAAAGCGAGTGGAGACGTGATCATTTCTCTGTTGCTTGCACTCTGTGTCCCTATTGGTTGTGTTATGGGGCCCTCTAGTGTCTGAACACGGTGGTATCCCAGGCTGACAACCTCGGTCGACACTGCGCATGCGCGCGGCGATGATGCGTTCACAGACTCGGTCACCGTCCGCATTCCGAGAGAGGCAACAGCCACTCTCAGAAGCGGAGCAGTCACCTGACTGTTTATTGTTTCATTGTTTTTTTTCATTATTTTTGACTGCGCCCTTGGCTTTAAGCCTGGAAACGACAGTGGAAAATATTTTATTGAAAACATGACATGTGTGTTGTGCGACTTGAACGAGCAGCAGGAACTGCTGCCTTTGTTGAAGTCTATCTCCCTCATGGCGCGAACTGGAGGATGACGTTCTGACATCACTCGAGGCGGCGGGAAGACGGGGGCGTGGTTGCACCCCGGAAACACATGAGCTTTGAACACGTGTGGAACACGGTCCGGGCTGGAAAACAGGGAACTCCAGCCCTTTCCCGAGGAGAGGAGGGAAGGCTGTCAGGCTGCTCTCTTCTCTTTTCCTCACCGATGGCCGAAGGTCTGGGCCGGCTGCGCCTGTGCGGCTGCTGCCGGAACCGGGGACTTTCTTGGCCAGCTCGTCCTCGCCTCATGTCTGGGCGGGAGACCCGGGGCGGGCTGTGGCTTTTGGGGAAGACAAAGCTGGAGAGCCTCATCCTCCTTCTTTTTAGCCTCACACCGCTGCTGCATTGAAGCCAGAGCGGTGCCAAAATGCCCTCGGGGACAATCGGCACGTCCAAGACGTCCTCTTTTTCCCGGTCCGGAAGGTTCGTCAGGTTAAGCCACCTGGCTCTCTCCTGTACCACCATCATCCCCAGCGATTTGCCCGTGGCTTGGACTGCACAGCGCTGCACACGGAGGCAAATGTCCGTGATCGCTGTGATTCGTCCCACACGGCCGGTTCAGGTTTGTCGTCATGTCTTCACAGAGCTCCGCCTGGTAAGCGGTTAGCATCGAGAGACATTGAGCGCCCTGACGGACAAAGCTGCCGCTTTGTAAGCCCGTTCGGTCATTGCTGACTGGAACCGGTCCGCTTTCGTCGGCAGTGTGGGGTTCCTGCTAGGAGCCGCAGACAGCCGCGGTTGGAGGTGGGCTGCCACAAGCGGCTCCATAGGAGGCATGCGGAGCAAGCCGAGCTTCTCCATGCCCTCAAAGTCCAGAGAGGAGGCTCCCTGGATTGGGGCCTTGCTGCTGAAAGGGCGGTCTCTCCACGAGACAGACACCTCGTCCAGCAGCTCTGGAAACACCGGGAGAAGTTGCCTCGTCAGCCTCGCGGCTTGGGGCAAGTTCTTTCCCTCATAGCGAGACCTGGAGGTCTCCTTGGCTACTTCAGGCCAAGGGATGTCCAGTCTGGACGCAGCGCGTTGACACACGGCCTGCAAGTCCATGCTGAGGCGGGGCAGAGATGGCGCGCTTTCGCCTGGGGGAGCGGACACCGCCTCCGGCTTGGCAGCCTGAGCAGACGTCCTCGTCCGAGTCGGATAAGAGGAACTCAGAGGTATCCTCTTCATCCTCCTCCATGTAGTCCAGCTCCAGGACATCCTCCGCGGGTGGGACCACGGTAAGGTCCAGTTGGGAGCCCCAGCTTGTCACAGCGCGGGCTCCCTTCCCGCGGCTGCCGCCGCCGTTGAGCCCCAGCTTGACACAGCGCGGGGCTCAACACCCGTGGCGGTCGCCACCATGCCTCGATCGCCGGTCGGCAAATCGACAGGCATGAAGGGGTCTTGTCCCGACAGGCTAGCTTGGCGCGCTAGCCGTCGGCGGAGGCTCTTGGTGGTGAAGGGCACAGTGCCGCACGCACCGGGGGCGTCGATAGCCTCCTGGGCATGTTGCAGCCCGAGGCAGGACGAGCAGACCTGGTGTGAGTCCGTGCCCGAAATTTGAGCCCGCAGCCGCAGAGCCGAGCCTCCGAACCTCCGTCTCCTCTGGTGTGAGGGAGAGAAGGGTCCATCCTCGTTAGCCGGGGTGTCGGCGTGGAGGGACAAACTAGCAACAGGTATGTTACTGTTTGCGGGAAAAATCAAAACCTTACCGTTATTTGTGGAAAAAAACGGCAGGGCAGATTTCGGTATTAACTGGTGTGTTAATATGAAAAATCCCGTGTGAAGCAAAAGTAGCCGGCAAGCGTCCGGCGACCGAAGGTTAGTTTTGTTGTTCAGTCTGTGGACCGTTAAGCTGGCCTGGCTACTGATATTCTTTATTAGAGATGTGCTCCGAAGCGAGAAGAGGTGTTTGAATGACGCTGCGACGTAGCGCAAGCTACTTAAAGGTTGGGTGGATTCCCTGACGTAGTCGTCAAGATCACCAGCCAATCAGGATTGGCGTAATGAGATTGATGCTTCTGATGCATACGCGTTGAGGCGCATCCCATAGTGAGACATCGAACGGAGTGTTATGAATGAGAACTCTGTTAACTCTGAACAAGTGAACACACACACTGTGAGAGGGGTAAAGATGGACACACACACTGTGAGAGGGGTAATGATGAACACACACACTGAGAGGGGTAACGATGAACACACACACTGTGAGAGGGGTAAAGATGAACACACACACTGTGAGAGAGGTAACGATGAACACACACACTGTGAGAGGGGTAAAGATGAACACACACACTGTGAGAGGGGTAAAGATGAACATACTGTGAGAGAGGTAACGATGAACACACACACTGAGAGAGGGGTAAAGATGAACACACACACTGTGAGAGGGGTAAAGATGGACACACACACTGTGAGAGGGACAAAGATGAACACACACAATGTGAGAGGGGTAAAGATGAACACACACACTGTGAGAGGGGTAAAGATGAACACACACACTGTGAGAGGGGTAAAGATGGACACACACACTGTTAACAACCTGTCAATCACAGGTAGCCCCGCCCCAAAGCATACGCTGCTTTATCGTCTATTTTACTCTAAATGGGATCATCATTTTATGAATGAACATCATGCTGTGTTCAAAAGACTCAGAGATAAAGACCATAAACTCATCAGGACAATGTCTAGAGAAGTAGGAACATTTCCTCATTGACTTCTATACAATCTGAGATAATAAAGAGAGAGAGAAGTAGGAACATTTCCTCATAGACTTCTCTACAATCTGAGGTAATAAAGAGAGAAGTAGGAACATTTCCTCATAGACTTCTCTACAATCTGAGGTAATAAAGAGAGAAGTAGGAACATTTCCTCATAGACTTCTATACAATCTGAGGTAATAAAGAGAGAGATAAGTAGGAACATTTCCTCATAGACTTCTATACAATCTGAGATAATAAAGAGAGAGAGAAGTAGGAACATTTCCTCATAGACTTCTCTACAATCTGAGGTAATAAAGAGAGAGAGAAGTAGGAACATTTCCTCATAGACTTCTCTACAATCTGAGGTAATAAAGAGAGAAGTATGAACATGTTCTCATAGACTTCTATACAATCTGAGGTAATAAATCAAGAGAGAAGTAGGAACATGTTCTCATAAACTTCTATACAATCTGAGGTAATAAATCAAGAGAGAAGTAGGAACATGTTCTCATAAACTTCTATACAATCTGAGGTAATAAAGAGAGAAGTAGGAACATTTCCTCATTGACTTCTATACAATCTGAGGTAATAAAGAGAGAAGTAGGAACATTTCCTCATTGACTTCTATACAATCCTTGGATCTTAGAGAGGATTCAGCCTTAAGACACTTTTCAGACTCTGATGTTTTTCTTGTTTGTAATAGTTCAGGGTTTTTTGATTAAGAGAACGTACCTATGTCTTGTTGCACACTTGTTTCTGTAAGTAGGTTATATTTAAATGTACAGAAGCAGGGGGTGAAGGTGTGTCAGTTTGACCCGCGCTGCCCTCCACCTCCTGATCAGAAACATACGTGTGATATCTGTTTCCTGACTGAAGATGTGTTTCTGAGGTGTTTGCAGCTGTGTGTGGTGTGTGGTGTGGTGTGTGTGGTGTGTGGTGTGGTGTGTGTGGTGTGGTGTGTGTGGTATGTGGTGTGTGTGGTGTGTGTGTGGTGTGTGGTGTGTGTGGTGTATGGTGTGTGTGGTATGTGGTGTGTGTGGTGTGTGGTGTGGTGTGGTGTGTGTGTGTGTGTGTGTGTGTGTTGTGTGTGGTGTGGTGTGTGGTGTGGTGTGTGTGGTGTGGTGTGTGGTGTGTGGTGTGGTGTGTGGTGTGTGGTGTGTGGTGTGTGTGTGGTGTGTGTGGTGTGGTGTGGTGTGTGTGGTGTGCTGTGTGTGGTGTGTGTGGTGTGTGGTGGGGTGTGTGGTGTGTGCTGTGGTGTGTGTGGTGTGGTGTGTGGTGTGGTGTGTGTGGTGTGTGTGTGGTGTGTGTGTGTGGTGTGGTGTGGTGTGGTGTGTGTGTGGTGTGTGTAGTGTGGTGTGGTGTGTGTGTGGTGTGTGTGGTGTGTGTGTGGTGTGTGTGGTGTGTGTGTGTGGTGTGTGTGTGTGTGTGGTGTGTGGTGTGTGGTGTGTGTGTGTGGTGTGGTGTGTGTGGTGTGTGTGGTGTGGTGTGTGTGTGTGGTGTGGTGTGTGTGTGTGGTGTGGTGTGGTGTGGTGTGGTGTGTGTGGTGTGTGGTGTGTGTGTGTGGTGTGTGTGGTGTGGTGTGTGTGTGCGGTGTGTGTGTGTGGTGTGTGTGTGTGTGTGGTGTGGTGTGTGTGGTGTGTGTGTGTGGTTTGTGTGTGTGGTGTGGTGTGGTGTGTGTGTGTGGTGTGTGTGGTGTGTGTGTGTGGTGTGTGGTGTGCTGTGGTGTGTGTGGTGTGGTATGTGTGGTGTGTGTGGTGTGGTGTGGTGGTGGTGTGTGGTGGTGTGTGTGTGTGGTTTGGTGTGTGGTGTGTGGGTGTGGTGTGTGTGTGGTGTGTGTGCTGTGGTGTGGTGTGGTGTGTGTGTGTGGTTGTGTGTGTGGTGTGGTGTGGGTGTGTGTGGTGGTGTGGGTGTGTGGTGTGTGTGGTGTGTGTGTGTGTGTGTGGTGTGTGTGGTGTGTGTGGTGTGTGTGGTGTGTGTGTGTGGTGTGTGTGTGTGGTGTGTGTGTGTGTGTGTGTGTGGTGTGTGTGGTGTGTGTCTGTGTGTGTGTGTGTGTGTGTGTGGTGTGTGGCCCTCAAGTCCTCAGTGAGTCACTCTCTCATAACGAGGCTCTGCAGGTCAGACGAGGTGCCGTCTCCACGCCGCGGCTAATTGAGGATTATGTACAGGACACGGTCCGGGCGAAATCACTCATTTTAATGGGGTGATTATTGGCAGGAAGACACGGGAACCTCCGTGGCCTCTGAGGGTCTTACATCACACACACTGATCTCATCTCTGCAGGGGAACCAAAACAAGTTTAATTTCCTGTGTTTCAGAGTCAAGAGATGCAGCGTCTGCAGAGAGGTGTCACCTCGCTGATATTACCACATTTTAATATCTGTGTGCCTCGTCTGAGACAAAGAGAGACTCATCATTACCTGCTCTATGTTCTGCTTAAAGGTGAGCTGCAACAGGCAGGCTTCATACAGATGCACTGATACTGGCAGCTGGGACAGAACCTGGGATTAATAAAGTATATATTTCATTGATTTCAAAGTAAGCTGTCATTATCATCTGTTAAGAATTCTTCAATCCAAACAATTCAGCCTAAACTGGAAGAATAAAACAAGATATACAATTAAATATGTTTGATTTTATAGAAATCGTTGATTTTGAAAGGCTTGTACAGACTGTCACTATATGGTCATTTTACCTGACTACTAGTGTTTTACTGGAAGAGGGACTAAAGATTCACTGATATGCTGCAACTGAACCTGGGATTAATGAAGTATTGATTTAAGGTAATCTGATTACAGTAGAAAATGGTCGGGGATGTTTGTCATTAAAATCTATTAAGAATTATTCAATAGTTTAGTTCAGCCTAAACTGGTAGAATAAAACAATATATATGCTTTGCAGATTTTCCACACATGTTTGATGGAAATAGTTGATTTTGAAAGGCTGTCACTGTTGTTTTACCAGACTACTAGTCTTTTACAGATCTCATAAATAGTGTTTCTTTATGATCAGAGTTCATTTACTCTTATCAGCGTTATAATAATAATTCACCTATCAGGTAATGCTTCTGTCAGGATTACAGGAAAACTAGCAGCTTCATTTCCATGAAGTGAGAAGTGACGAGGAACCCGTGAACATGTTGTTCAGATTTCACCGATCTGACTTTATGGAGGTGTATCAGTTCTCAGAGATAGGGGAACACCAGGGGGGTTGAGAATGATTGTGGTGAGGCTGCAGTTACCTGTTACGGCCACCTGGTGTTACCAAACACTTTAATGTCTGAAGACGTGTTGTTAGGGCCAGCTTCTCCATAGCAACTTCCTGTGTAGTTTCTGTGCAGGCCGTCTGTTCGCAGCTCTCAACGAGGTCTTAAAGCCCTGCACAACAACATGCTGGCCTAATTGGCGCTGGTTGATACGTTTCCTTCAGGCACGTGCTCGGGCGCCTCTATCACAGCTCAGAGGCTCTGCTGCTCCCCGGGCTTTTGTTGGAAATTAAATGAAAAATACATTGTGCTAATGAAGCAGCAAAGGGAGTATTAGAGGGGGGGATTGATCAAAGTCCGGCCTGTTAAAGGTTATTAGCACGCTGAGAGAGGATCTCCTGTTGCACACAATCTGGACCAATCCTGTTAAAGAAGAATATATTCATCCTAATTAATACTGCGTCTGTGGGAGATGGGATCAGATGGGAATAATGTGTATCTTGGTTTGGTGTAAATATAACAACAGTTTCTCTGTGAGAAGATGCTTCTGTACAGACGGAAAGTGATGTAATACCTCTATCAGGAGACAGAAAGACGATATTAAAGAGGAGGGACGTCTGTCACACTGGACATACGTGTGTTGGGAATTATAGACATACTAAGTTCACTTTATGAGATGTTTTCTCATTTAAACTGGACTTTATTCAGGATGACCTCTGCAGTCAGGATGTTTATGATGGAAACCTCTCCGTAAGCTCAGAGGAGTGACTAACCTAACCTTCTCCGAGTTAAAGACGTGATGAATCTATGAGAGCAGACAGAGTTTTGTGATCAGTGAAGAAGTCTCCTTGACTGCACTTTAACAGTGCCACACTTTGATAGAAACGTCTTAAAGTATGTAGCATTACACGTTCTAAATCAGCAGAAAGAGAACCGTCCTCCTAGACGAGTGGAAGAAGAGATGTGTGTGAGGATCTGCTGCAGATAAAATAAGATATTAGAGAGGAGGGACATCTGACGCACTGAACATATGTTTGTTGGGAATTATAGACATACTAAGTTCACTTTAGGAGCTGTTGGGTTAGGGTCAAGACCAACGCTACCTCTGCAGTCAGGATGTTTATGATGGAAACCTCTTCCAGAAGCCCAAGGAGTGACCTAACCTTCTCTGAGTTAAAGATGTGATGAATCTATGAGAGCAGACAGAGTTTAGTGATCAGTGAAGAAGTCTCCTTGAACTTTCACTCCCTGCGACTCAGTCTGATAGAAACGTCTTAAAGTATGAGGCATTAAACGTTCTTAGAAATCAGCAGTAAGAGAAATGTCCTCTCAGACGAGTGGAAGAAGAGATGTGTGTGAAAAGCTGTGTGTGAGGATCTGCTGCTGGTGAATAAGATATTAAAGAGTGCTTGAAGAGAAGGATTGGAGGTGCTGTTTGAGCTCCTCATTATTCATCAGAGCAGAGGGAAATGTTCCAGCAAAGATTATAATTCAGATCCTTCTGTGCAGCGACAAAGGTGCGGAAAACACAACCATTAAATATGAATCTGCTGCAAATCCATTGAGCGAGGAATCAAAGGAGTGTTGTTTCTTATTCTGATGCGTTTAATGCGGCCCCCTGCGGAGAGACGTTCCCCCGAGACGCCGTCTGGTCTGTCGGCTAATTGGGAAGATTTAACCAGAGAAATGTGAGCGGGGGTGGAGCTGCGAGGAAAGCAAACATTTACATGCTCATTATCCTCCGTCAGCTAAGAATAACAGGCGGATTCACAGGGTAAGGGAGGGTGAGGGGGAAAAAAGCTTATTCTGTTAGTCCATGAACACACCAGCAAACACACACACACACACCCATCAGATACACACACACACACACACACACACCCATCAGATACACACACCCATCAGAAACTCCATGTTTCTACGATATAAGTAGAAACAATAAGACATAACAAAGAACCAGTCCAGCAAACTGCACACACACCCATCAGATACACACACATCAGAAACACACACATCAGAAACACACACCCATCAGAAACACACACCCATCAGATACACACACCAGAAACACACACCAGAAACACACACACATCAGAAACACACACCAGAAACACACACTCATCAGATAAACACACACCAGATACACACACTCATCAGATACACACCCATCAGATACACCCCCATCAGATACACACACCCATCAGATACACACCCATCAGATACACACACCCATCAGATACACACACCCATCAGATACACACACCCATCAGATACACACACCCATCAGATACACACACCCATCAGATACACACACCCATCAGAAACACACACCCATCAGATACACACACCGATTTGTTTATCAATTTGATTCTGCTAAAGTTTGTACAGTATCATAATTCTCTTGCTTCATTTCATTATTATTGTTTTACACGTTCGAAATAAATCAAATCAAAAATAACGTATGTATTTTTTTTACATTTATTAGAACAAGTTCCTTGACGTGAGTCTCTCACAACATGGTACAGATACAATATCATACTGTTATATACTCAAATATATATATAGTATAATCAAAAAGTACAATAGTAATTCATCAACAAAGCATAAGAAATATAACAAATATAGAGAGTCCAATTAGAGGTTTACAATATATTCACTTTGCCACATGCCTTCCAACAGGTGACCATTTCTCACTGACCACATAAGTTCTTTATTTGTCATAGGAACATAGCTACAGTGTAGTTATGCCTATGAACATCTTGTTTCACAGGCTTCTCCAACAGAGCAACACAAAACACAGATACACAGAAACAATATAGTGCTAGTAAATATTAAATAGTAATACAAAAAGAAAAATAGTTTTTAAAAAGTGAAATAGCGCAATAAGAGTCTATATGCAAGTCATTGAAATAGGAAATATAGGTAAATAGATAAATCATTTTAAAATGTTTTTTAAGTAGCAGCCAGATGAATATTAGGGATGTTGTTTCAGCAGTTCAGGTGTTTAACAGTCTTATTGCCTGTGGGATGAAGCTGTCTCTGAGTCTGGTGGTTTTAGTCCGGATGCTGCGATACCGCCTGCCAGACGGCAGCAGACTGAACAGTTTGTGGCTGGGGGGATGGGGGTCTTTTATAATCCTGAGGGCTTTTTTCCTGAGCCGCTGGGAGTAGAGGTCCTCCATGGATGGCAGCTCCGTCCTGGTGATGTTCTGCGCAGTTTCCACCACCCTCTGTAAAGCCTTACGATTTAGGGCGGTGCAGCTGCCGTACCAGGCCGTGATGCAGCCAGTCAGGATCCTCTCTATGGTGCACCTGTAGAAGGTCAGGATGCTCTATGGTGCACCTGTAGAAGGTCAGGATACTCTCTATGGTGCACCTGTAGAAGGTCAGGATGCTCTCTATGGTGCACCTGTAGAAGGTCAGGATCCTCTCTATGGTGCACCTGTAGAAGGTCAGGATCCTCTCTATGGTGCACCTGTAGAAGGTCAGGATCCTCTCTATGGTGCACCTGTAGAAGGTCAGGATGCTCTCTATGGTGCACCTGTAGAAGGTCAGGATGCTCTCTATGGTGCACCTGTAGAAGGTCAGGATGCTCTCTATGGTGCACCTGTAGAAGGTCAGGATGCTCTCTATGGTGCACCTGTAGAAGGTCAGGATACTCTCTATGGTGCACCTGTAGAAGGTCAGGATACTCTCTATGGTGCACCTGTAGAAGGTCAGGATCCTCTCTATGGTGCACCTGTAGAAGGTCAGGATACTCTCTATGGTGCACCTGAAGAAGGTCAGGATCCTCTCTATGGTGCACCTGTAGAAGGTCAGGATGCTCTCTATGGTGCACCTGTAGAAGGTCAGGATGCTCTCTATGGTGCACCTGTAGAAGGTCAGGATGCTCTCTATGGTGCACCTGTAGAAGGTCAGGATGCTCTCTATGGTGCACCTGTAGAAGGTCAGGATGCTCTCTATGGTGCACCTGTAGAAGTTGCAGAGTATCCTGGAGTCCATGTTGAACCTGCTCAGCCTGCAGAGGAAGAAGAGCCGCTGTCGAGCTTTTTTGGTGATGGTGGTGGTGTGAAGAGTCCATGTCAGGTCCTCAGTGATGTGGACCCCAAGGAACCTGAAGCTGCTGACTCTCTCCACCGTAGTCCCATTGATGGCGATGGGGGCATGTCCCTCTCTCTCTGCTGCTTCCTGTAATCCACAATCAGCTCCTTTGTTTTGCTGACGTTGAGATGGAGGTTGTTATCCTGGCACCAAGATGTCAGTTTTCCGACCTCCTCTCTGTACGCCGTCTCGTCGCCGTCGGTGATCTGGCCGATGACGGTCGTGTCGTCAGCAAACTTCACGATGGTGTTGGAGCTGTGTGTGGCCACGCAGTCGTGAGTGAACAGGGAGTGGAGTAGAGGAGAGGGCTGAGCACGCAGCCTTGAGGGCTCCGGTGTTGAGGATCAGGGTAGAGGATGTGATGCTTCCCACCCGCACTGCCTGGGGTCTGGATCCAGTCACAGAGGGCGCTGTTGAGCCCGAGGTCTCTGAGCTTGATGACCAGCTTGGAGGGCACAATGGTGTTGAATGCTGAACTGTAATCAATGAACAGCATTCTCACATATGTGTTCCTGTTCCTCTGGTCCAGGTGTGAGAGGGCAGTGTGGATGGTGAGGGCTATGGCGTCGTCTGTGGACCTGTTTGCTCTGTAGGCAAACTGCAGGGGGTCCAGAGAGTCAGGGAGGGAGGAGGTGATGAAGGTTTTGACTAACCGCTCAAAGCACTTCATAATGATGGAGGTGAGTGCTACTGGGCGGTAGTCGTTGAGGCTGGTGATTATTGTTTTTTTGGGGACAGGAACGATGGTGGAGTGTTTGAAGCATGTGGGGACTACAGACTGCAGCAGGGACCTGTTGAAGATGTCTGTGAACACCTCTGCCAGCTGAACTGCACACACCCTGAGAACACGGCCAGGGATGCCATCAGGTCCAGGAGCCTTGTGTGGGTTAACCCTTTTAAAGGATTTGCACACATCTGCCCTGTTTAAAACAAAAGGGCAGGGCTCCTGGTCCTTCTGTGCCTCCACAGCCCGGCTGCTCTCAAAACGTGCAAAAAAGCTGTTCAGCTCATCTGGGAGAGATGCGCACGCAGACACTCCCGCAGCACCCCCCGCCGCTCCTTTGTAGTCTGTCATTGTTCTTAGTCCCGCCCACATGTTCCGGGTGTTACAGCCTTTGAAGTCAGACTCCACCTTGTCTTTGTACTGCCTCTTTGCACTGCTGATTGCTCTCCGGAGATCATACCTAGAATTCCTATAATCGTCCAAATCTCCAGCTCTGTGCGCAATAGTGCGCGTTCAGTTTGCCACGCACCTCGCCATTTATCCAGGGCTTTTGATTTGGGAATGTTCGTACAGAAACCTTCAGTACCATCGATGCATTTCCCAATGTAGCAGATGACCGTGTCCGTGTGTGTGTTGATGTTGTAGTCCTCAAACACACTCCAATCCGTAGATGCAAAGCAATCCTGCAGAGCTGAATCTGATTCCTCACTCCATCGTTGTACTGTCTTTGTTATCGGTCTGTCCTGTTTTAGTTTCTGCCTGTAAGCAGGCAGCAGCAGCAGTGAGATGTGGTCTGATTTGCCGAAGGGAGGGCGAGGGAGAGCCTTATATTCATATCGAAAAGGGGAATAAACATGGTCCAGTATGTTTCCCCCGCGCGTCGGGCAGCTGATGTGTTGAAAGTATCTCGACAGAACTTTCTTCATGTTGGCGGTATTAAAGTCTCCGGCCACAACGAACGCCGCCTCTGGCCGTGAAGTCTCCGTACTGTCGATAATCCCAAACAGATGATCGAGTGCCGTGTTGTTGACAGCGTGCGGCGGAATATACACTGCTGTAATCTCAACAGATGTGAATTCTCTCCGCAGGTTAAAAGCCCGGCATGTAATCATGAGGTGCTCTAAATGAGCGGAACAGTCCGAAGAAATAATCCTCACATCTGTGCACCAGTTCTTATTTATCAAGAGACACACATCGCCTCCCTTACTTTTCCCCGAGTTAGCAGTCCGGTCCTGGCGAAAGATAGTGAATCCGTCAGGAACAATGGCGGAGTCCGGGATAGCGGGGTTGAGCCAAGTCTCGGCGAGAATGAACACGTTACAGTTCTTAATGTCCCGTTGAAAAGCAATCCGACTTCTGAGTTCATCTAGCTTATTTTCAATGGATTGAACATTAGCCAGAAGAATACTCGGAAGAGGGGGTCGGTTTCCTCGTTTTCTCAGTCTGACCAGCAGCCCGGCCCGGGTCCCCCGCTTGGTCTTCCTCCAGCGTCTCTCAGGTAGGACAACAGGTAGCCATGGCGAATCTCCATTGTCTGTCGGTGGGCTATTATCCACAACGTTTCTGATGTGAAGAAGTTCCTCTCTGCTATATAGTATAGCAGAGTTGGTGCGGTCGGCTTGCATGTTGCGAACCCTGTTAAAAGCAGACGGCAAAAAGTAAATAAACACTGAAAAAATACGAATGAGGGCAAAGTTGGAGAGGAGCCAAAAGACAATGCGGCCATCTTTCATGGCACATCGTAATACTTTTCCATCTTGAGTTGAAGTTTCGCTGTTACATTTTACAACCTTCAGTCTTTGTGTCCTTTGTTCCAAAGTAGGGGGTTTGGGCAGTTTATAGTAATCATTAATATAATATTAATACCAGAACTCTGATCATCTTGTCTTTTCCAATTCCCCTTGAAGATACATTCCCTAAAATCAACCTTTGTGGTTCATATAATACGTTTCACTCCAAGATCTCTTCAATCTCCCATACCATATTCCAGAAATAATTGTAGTTTAGGGCAATCCCCAAGATGTGTGAGAAGTCTCCGATTGATCCTCAACAGAGTGAACTCGTTTGTTAATCCGAAGCCTTTCCCCGACCTCTCAGCATCTTCAGAAACACACAAAGACTCATTCTGAGGCTCCTGGTGTGAATAAAAACACTTCTAATGAGCCTCAGATCCAGAGTCTTAGAGGTCAGAGTTGGTGTGATTCGTGTGGGACGGTAAGGACAGAGAGAGTTCATTTAGTTTCTGCATGTTGACTCTTTTCAACGCCTCCTGAAGAAGTGATGCAACGGTGCGTTGGTTGGCTCACAGAAGAAGGGACAGATTAATTATGAAGCAGACGACCTGCAGGTGAAGAAAGACTCACCTCCTCTCAAACAAACACCACTAATAACAGAGAGATCTCAGAAAGATCCTCAAAACTTCTGTTCCTTAGAAACAACACGAGCAGACCGGCTGTCGTTGTTCATTACTCTGTCCGAATGTGCATCAGAAACGATGGGAATGTGAGCTTGACTGAGTGAACACCCACCTCTTCAAACTGCACACAAATAGAACTGGAGTCTGTTGTTAGAAGATAGAAAGTCAAGGAAAGGTGTATTCGTGCTCTGATGGAGAGCTGCTGATCTTATATGACCGTATTGACCCGAATATAAGACGACCCACTTTTTCAAGACTCATTTTTTGAAAAATACCTTTTTGAAGGCGATCTTTTTGGGCTCTCCATCTTCTAATGTTACTCTCAGTAACACCACATTTCTTTGCTCCTCGACAGTTGTTTGATGACTTCGTTGATCACCATTATGTTCAAATTGGCATGGCAACTTCTCCTCTTTTGTTTATTAACTTTTGATCCACTTTGTTGGAGTTGTTCTCTGTGTCTCTCCATCTCTTTCTCTCCTGTTGTACTGTTACCTTAAGGCGGTGTCTCTCTGGGGGAAAACTCGTTTGGAGTCTAGACCCCGAATATAAGACAACCCTCTTTTTCAGATTTTGTTCGAGGAAAAAAACCTGTCTTATATTCAATACGGTAATCCAAACGTCTCCATCCCTGCTTCTTCATGTCTGTGTATCATCTTCTCTATCTGGCAGCTGCTCTTGTGATCCTGCCAGCTATCGTCACCGTGCAGATCTTAGCTTTCACCCTTTCTTCCTCTTCTCTGGCCGCGGTCCAGCTGATGATGCAAATGATGGATGTTGTGCTTCCTCTGTTGAGGAAACATCCTCCGTGTTTTCCTCTAAACATGAGGCAGCGTGCCAGGCTTCATCAGGGTCAGATCTGCTGCTGTGGAGATCCTTCACACTGAGCACAGACCTTCAACAGGTGCCGATACGTACCTTTACTCACCTGTTACTCATTTAATGGCAAACAACATTCAAAGATTCAAAGGTTTTATTGTCATACGCTCAGCAGCTGCAGTGTAGAACTGGCAATGAAATTCTTCTGACCTGAGCTCCTCCAACAATGCAACATGTATAATAAAATATAAAAATATATAAATACAAATAAAAAATAGTGCAAAAAGTCTATATGTAAATAGAATATGATATGTACAAGAACAGAATATGAAATTAAATAATGTACATTAAAACAGAATTACATAAGGTTTATTGCGGTGATAAATATTGATATAAATAAGTAGTGAGCATCTACAGTGTGATTCAGACACAGACTGTTCGAGACACAGGAAGTAAACCTGCAGATCCTTCATCCCTCTTTCATCTAAACTTAACACAAAAAGTAAGGAAACTTGTGTTTGGTTGATCATTTCTTTGTTGTAACAACTCTTCTTGGCAATACATCTCATACCGTTTATTTACCTTTCAAATGGCTCACCTTTGTCTGTAGTTTCAAACCTCACTCCCCTGGTGTGATTGGACCTGATGAGCCTCACCTGTCCCTCGTTACCTGTCCTCCTTTCATTCTGTGCCGGTTCTCAGCTTTCTGTTCTCAGGACTCTGACGCTGATCTACAGACCCCCCTTTCCCTGACCACATTAACTAGGTCCTTAAACCTGTGTGTGTGTGTGTGGTGTGTGTGTGTGTGTGTGTGTGTGTGTGTGTGTGTTTCTGTTCTCACACCAGTTCTCAGGACTCTGACGCTGATCTACAGACCCCCCTTTCCCTGACCACATTAACTAGGTCCTTAAACCTGTGTGTGTGTGTGTGTATGTGTGTGTGTGTGTGTGTGTGTGTGTGTGTATGTGTATGTGTATGTGTGTGTGTGTGTGTGTCTGTGTGTGTATGTGTATGTGTATGTGTGTGTGTGTGTGTGTCTGTGTGTGTGTGTGAGTGTGTGAGTGTGTGTCTGTGTGTGTGTGTGTGTGTGTGTGTGTGTTTCTGTTCTCACACCAGTTCTCAGGACTCTGAAGCTGATCTACAGACCCCCCTTTCCCTGACCACATTAACTAGGTCCTTAAACCTGTGTGTGTGTGTGTGTATGTGTGTGTGTGTGTGTGTGTGTGTGTGTGTATGTGTGTGTGTGTGTGTGTGTGTGTCTGTGTGTGTATGTGTATGTGCATGTGTATGTGTGTGTGTGTCTGTGTGTCTGTGTGAGTGTGTCTGTGTGTGTGTGTGTGTGTGTGTGTGTGTGTGTGTGTTTCTGTTCTCACACCAGTTCTCAGGACTCTGAAGCTGATCTACAGACCCCCCTTTCCCTGACCACATTAACTAGGTCCTTAAACCTGTGTGTGTGTGTGTGTGTGTGTGTGTGTGTGTGTGTGTGTGTGTGTGTTTCTGTTCTCACACCAGTTCTCAGGACTCTGAAGCTGATCTACAGACCCCCCTTTCCCTGACCACATTAACTAGGTCCTTAAACCTGTGTGTGTGTTGTGTGTGTGTGTGTGTGTGTGTGTGTGTGTGTGTGTGTGTGTGTGTGTGTTTCTGTTCTCACACCAGTTCTCAGGACTCTGACGCTGATCTACAGACTCCACGTTAACCAGCTCTGACTGGGGGTCCTGGAGGGAAGACGGACGGTAGGTTGAGATCTCTCTTCTGGTTCTGGTCTCTCTTTGGTAGAGCTCCACTGCTCCATTTCTCCGGCTCATCACATGCAGTGTTGGAGAGCTTTGACACCACATTGACCACAACAAGCCGCCATGACGGTGCTTTGAAAGTGCGGAGAGTTGCAGATAGAAAATACGTACGAGAAGTTGTCTCTGAGGTTTGTGTCGTGAAGATCAAGCAAAACTAAGAGTTTGAGAGAAAAAAACTCAGTCAAGCAAAATAAATATCATCTCAAAAGTAAGACTATAACTTGCAAACAAATCATTTGTGTAATCATGTAAACTATTCAAAACATTTCTTTTTTATAACATATCTTTTTGTTTGCAGTTATTTTAGCTTCTTTCTCAATGATCAGACTTTTGTTTATTTTGCTTGACTGAGTTTTCTTTTCTCTTAAACTCTTAGTTTTGGCACAAACCTGATTCCATAAACAAGCCTCTGGAAGCTGATGAATTTCTGTCTCTGGAGCAGCGTTTCCGCCAGTGGGGCGTCTTGCCGTCATTTGACGCCCTTATTCAGCTCGGGACGCCCTGAACTCGAGCCGAGGGCGTCCAAAAATATAGTAAATATAATAAAGATCGAGAGTTTTTATCGCTTGAAATAACGAAAAGGAAAAAGGACATCCCTCTTTTCGAGGGGGCAAAGGAGTCTGGTGGGATTCTTTTCGGAGTATTAAAGATAGTTTCCCCGACATCGGCGGTGCCTGCTACAGGACAACACGGAACGTGCGCGATTTGGACGCGATGAGCGGTGCTAGTGGAGCACGCGCGTGAGCTGCGAGCACCAGAGCCTCGCAGCGGCGAAACTGAGGCTCCGTGGTAAACTGTGGTAACATGAAGAGCCGTTTGGGAGTCGAAACAGCCGGCGCTTTAAGAGAGAGACGAGCCAAATGATCCGGCTCACTAACGTAAAAAGACAGTATCTATAAGGGACGGCTCAAGTCAAAATTCAAGCACCCCCTCCCCCCCCCCCGCTCTCGGGGTGGACGCCCTCTCAGCCCTGGTCTGGCAGAAACACTGCTCTGGAGTAACGATGCCTTCAGAGGAACGTTCCCTAACAGACTCACCTGAAGCTCCCTGGATTCACTGCATGTAAACACGTATAAACTCTGTGTTGTGTTATAGTACGCAGGCGTTCATGTATAACTATCTGCAACACGTACAGGCGCTGGATCTGAGTTAGTAGGAGGGAAAGTGCTCCTCAGAGCCGGACCCCCAGAGAGACGTTGATCCTCTTTGCGTCTCCCCAGCAGTGAAGGGAGGGATTCCTTCTGTGACTCCATGCACGCCCTGCTTCTGTCTATCTGTGAGGCATCTTTGTTCTGCAGAAGGATTGAACTGCGGGGGGATGCAAAGTCCCTCAGCTGTTAGAGGAAAGGATCTTTTCCTTTCTATGAATGCAGAGATAAAGATGTGAGCAGGTTATTGAGGGAGGGGTTTCTCTGGAACAACGCTCAGTATAAACTGCAGCTGAAACATCCTCAGCGTTTGGACATCTTGTAGATCGTTGCTTTTATTGCTTTTAAATTGTCTATTGCTTTTACTTGTACTTGTTTTATGGCGTGTGAGCTGAGCTGTGATTTCTCTTTGTTTGTTGGACTGCACAGCACTTTGGTCTGGAGGTTTTAAAGTGCCTTATAAATAAAGCTGTATTGTATAATGTACGACGAAACAAGAATCCTTGGGGTCTTCTTAGACTCCGGGGTGGTAGATAGACTCAATATTAGAAGCTCGGTTTCAGGCGTTTTGGACAAGCGTCCTGATTCTGTGTTTTTAGATGTGCAGTGAGAGGAAGACGAGGGGTCAGAAGGTCGAGGCGTTGTCTCTGATGAGTGAAATAATCGGGGTCTCGTTAGATACCGGACACTCGAGCAGACCTGATTCTGCAGATCATGTTTGGAGTTTTTCAGACGTGCAGTGAGAGGAAGACGAGGGTCAGAAGGTCGAGGCGTCAACGCGTTTAACCCTCGCTGGGAAACAGTTTGTTTCACGTGGCGTTTTCCCTTCCTGCTGCTGGTCACGGCTCACACTCCTCCATCATGACCTCAGTGTGTGTGTGTGTGTGTGTGTGTGTGTGTGTGTGTGTGTGTGTGTGTGTGTGTGTGTCTTCATGTGCCCACAGGGAGACATGGATCAACCAGCGTGACACACATCCTCTGCAGCTTCCCTCCATCAGACTCCCGTCTCTCAGGGTGAGGAACACACACTGGAGCTCTGTGTGAATCACATCATGCAGATCCCTTCATCTGATATACAATAATAATAATAATAATATATGATGTTCACTTTACTCCCAGAGTCACTTCCTGCCGATGCTGCCTGCACCATTTTGTTTGTGTTGCAGAATGACGTTAATATTGAGGTTATTTTATACGTGTGTATTTGGAGCTTAAATCCTATGGATTTTCTCAAGTTTCCCAAAAGTGAAATCACCCGTCATGTTCCCTCCGTGTCAACATGACGCTGAATGAAGTTGTTGCAGAGTCTGCTTCACCTGACTGAGAAAGAGAGAGAGTGTGTGTGTGTGTGTGTGTGTGTGTGTGTGTGTGTGTGTGTGTGTGTGTGTGTGTGTGTGTGTGTGTGTGTGTGTGAGAGTGAGCAGAGCAGGACCTCCAGCTGTGATCAGGAGGAGAGCTGCCCCCCCCACCAGCCCTGGGGCACACACTGCTCTGCACACTACATTGACCAGCAACACGCCACTAACCATACACACACACACACACACACACACACACACACACACACACACACACACACACACACACACAAAAGAAAAACGCAGTAGATATAAAGGCAGGAGGGAGCACAGCACAGTGCACATCAGAGGGAATAAAGACTGCAAAAGCTGAGCCACACACACACTGATCACACACACACTGATCACACACACACTGATCACACACACACACACACACACACACATATACCACACACACACACAGATACCACACACACACACACACATCCTGCATTCTTACTATTCCTCTCAAATGGAGCTGTACTCTTGCTTTATGTCTCCTCTTAGGAACAGGTCATCAGAATAAGAGTTTTTCTAGATTAGTGAAGACCCGTTTTTTATTTCTCCATACACAGACATAGGAACCTTTTTCTCCCATGAAAGATGGAAAAGAGGGGGTGAAAAGGTTCTCATGAACTAAGTTCTAGTTCCGGATTTTTTTGGTGTGAACGCGACATTTCGGAACTATATCGGAACTAAAGTGGGAAAAGTACTGCGGTGTGAAAGCGCCTAACGCTTCCATCCCATGACTCCTTACAGCACTATTCCTTCTTTCATGTAGACAAACAGGAAGTGATGGCACTTTATATAATGGATCCATGCAGATGAAGATGAGTGGTTAACCTTCCTCTCACTTTGTGACTGATATCTTAAATTCCCTTCCTCACCTCGGTAATGTTTGAAACCAAGTGTGAGTAAATGAACCTGAGACGTTTATAAAAGCGTTTGGTTCATGCCTGTCAAACCTGTTGCATGCAGGTAACAAAGAGTAGAAGAAGAGATGCTACAAACACTGCTAATAGAGAGTTTGTGAGGGTCAGGCCAAGCGAGTAAATGTTCTCTGATTCAGCTCAGCACAGATGGACCCCGGCACTGAGTGGTCCATTTTCCTGGTGAGGTAACCACTTCCATTAGTGTTCATCGAGGGAGCACTTTACTGACATCTGCTTTCTGCTGGCGGCCGCACGCTGAAAGGGAAAACGCTCCTGAAACGCTCCTGAAACCTCCTGCAGCTCGTGGCTCCCTGGCTCCGGCAGAGTGCCTCCCGGAGCTCTAATTGATGGCTTTTGGGCCACATCGGGGTATTAGTGGTTAAAAGGCTTTCCTGCAGTCCTGCGCTGCGTTTGGGTTTACTCATGTTCTGTTTCTCTGCTGTAATGGTGTCCTCTTTAGAAAAACAATACACAGACAACAGGATAATGATCTCTGCAGCACCATGATGTTCTGAAGCTTTCCTGCACATCTTACCGAGTCAGGAAACATTGAAGCTGCTTTCTGGCCACCAGGGGGCAGAGGAGCCCCAGAGCAAGCTGACACAGAAACATCTGATATATTATTTAGTATCACATTTTGTAAAGTATAATGCTAAAGAGCAGTTGCATTGCACCATTGCAGCCAGATGAACATCGTAGCTAACCTGGCTCTCTCTGCTCGAGCTGTAGCTGTTTCTGAAAGAAATATAAAATATAGACTTTTTTTTTTTTTTAATTACACAATTTACAAAACAGGCTACACATCCTGTTCTGAAGATTTAGCAGCCCGGTATATATTGTACTGTTATTAACGGCATATATATATTGCACATCATTTGTAGAGTTTCTGCAGGGACTTGGCCCAGAGTCAGAACTACATTTGCTGAGGCAGCTTTTAGCTTTTATTTAACTGCAAGCCTGGAACAAACTGCCTGAAACGCTGAGGTCCCCCAGCCCCGGGTTCTTTAAATCAAGGTTACAAACCTTTGAATGCAGCTATCCTGAGATGATATCCTTTAACCTTATATTTGCACTTTTAGCTGCAGCCAGTATTTTATCGCTTTTATGAATTGTCTTTTCTTTTCTTTGTGTGTGTGTGTGTGTGTGTTTTTAATTATGTGTTGAATGTGAAGCACTTTGAATTGCCTCTGTGTCTTAAAATATGCTTTACAAATAAACTAACCTTGAGTTTGAGCCCCTCTGACAGCTGTGGTATTTGGCGGGGGGCTCCTGGTGGCCCTGACCCCCTCCAGACCCCCCTGACCCCGCCCCCCCCCCTCTCCGCCTGCTTGAAATGAAATCAGAGCAGCCATGATGGCAGTCTTCCTCTCTCCACCCACAGCTGATCAGATTAACTCGGCAGAAACTCAATTGGGAACTTTCTGCTGCCATCGGAGAGGAATTGATTTGGATTTATCCTAACTGGCCGAGCCACATGTCCTCAGGATGGTTTCTGGAGAAATAGAGATTTAACTAGAGAGACACTTTAATATTCCTCCAGGAGAACAGGAGGCGCTCCTTTCACAAAGCTCTCATATGGATGCAAACACACCTTATATTCCCTGCCCTTAACATGCACAATATATGTGTAATAATAATATATTATAATAAAAAGGTGGTTGCTTTATGGAAAATGTAGGTTTAGACCAGAATATACGAATATGTTTTTGCATAAAGCACGGTGCAAATAATCTCCGAGGACAACAAACTGAAATGTTAAAAAGTGCATCCTGATGTTAAAGAAAACGTCCGTTACCTTCGTTAAAATTACACATTTCTGTAAAACTACACAACTCTTATATATATAACAAAGGGTTGTTGTGTTACACATTTAATGTTACACACTCTACCTCTAATACACACTCTACCTCTAACACACACTCTACCTCTAACACACACTCTACCTCTAATACACACTCTACCTCTAACACACACTACCTCTAACACACACTCTACCTCTAACACACACTACCTCTAACACACACTCTACCTCTAATACACACTCTACCTCTAACACACAGTCTACCTCTAACACACACTCTACCTCTAATACACACTCTACCTCTAACACACACTCTACCTCTAATGGCGCTTTCCCACTGCAGGACCTAGCACGGCTTAGTACGGTATGGTTAGGCCTTGGTAGGCCAGGCTCACTTTATGCTGCGTTTCCATTACAGTTTAGGAACTGGGGTAGTAACTATAGTAACGCAGTGTAGGCGGGGCGATCGGCTGTTCGGCGGGTGGAGCGACGCTGTGTAAAACTGCCGTGACGTCATCTTCAATGCGAACCACAAAACCAAAACATCAGCCGTTAGCTGTTAGCCCTCAGAGCTCACGGCTCCTCATATCTGTTCAGAAACTAGACAGAAGTACAAACCACAGACTGTCTGTGTCATGGCGAATACAGTCGCTGGTTTATTTCTGTCTGTAGGCCGTTGTTGTGAGTGTGGACGGAGCATATACAATGTTAGCTTAGCCTGATCGATCCGATCTCCATTCGGAAAACACGCATTTTAAAAGGTGTTTCTCCTGCCGTCTGTCTGCAGACCGGTATCAGTATGTTGTTACTTCGGCATCATTTTGAAACGTGTATTAAAATTAAATCACGATAAAATATGTTCATGTTGTTGTAGTTGTAGCCCCCTTGCCAGCGATTCTCTCTGACCATTCAGCAGTCGAGAGTGTTTACGTCACTAGTTTAGCATATCCAGCCCGGTTGTTGGCCCGGTAAGAACCTCGATTTTGGAGGGCCAGAAAAAAGGTGAAAAAGTAGCCCTGGTGGAAAAGCAAAACCGTGCTACGTGCTGCATTGGAAAAGCGCCATAACACACACTCTACCTCTAACACACACTCTACCTCTAACACACACACACTGATCCTCAGTCAGATCTCTCGTCACGCTCTGAGGAACAATCGATTCTTCTGTTCGGAGGATAATCATCACATTACAGATTCATACGAGAGCAAAGGGAGGAGGGGGAGAACACAAGACATTAATGTACAGCAGTAATGTAATATTATATATGAGGGGCGATGGGCAGCGAGGCGTCAATAATAAACTGACAGGGGGGCCAGGATCCGATACCCTGCTTATTTCACAGCTAGAAAATAAACCAACAACTTGACGTGCAGTATAGATTTATATAGATTTATATAAATGATCGAGTTGCTTCTGCTTCTAATCTGAAGAATTCAGAAGAGTTCCTCTGTTTTCTGATAACTGATGTTTGGGTCCACAGCTGACCGTAAATCACCCGGACTACTTTCAGCGGATTGATACCACGCCACATATTCTGCTCAGCGACTGTCTGTTCTCCTTAGCAACGGTCTGCTCTGCTTAGCGCCGGTCTGTTCTCCTTAGCAACGGTCTGTTCTCCTTGGCGACGGTTAGTTCTCTTTAGCGACGGTCTGTTCTCTTTAGCGCCGGTCTGTTCTGCTTAGCGACGGTCTGTTCTCCTTAGCGACGGTCTGTTCTCCTTAGCAACGGTCTGTTCTCCTTAGCAACAGTCTGTTCTCCTTAGCAACGGTCTGTTAGCGAGTATTACCAGCCTCAGGAACCAATCAGAAACATATTAAACTAAGCCGTGTAGTAAAAAACAGGAGGATTCTGGGATAGAAAGTATTTTATTGACAGATTGAAATGTGATTTAAATCTGATACACAGTGAACAGAGTTTCCATACGAGTTGCAGCTTTAAAGAAAACCTTTTCCTGGACTAAACCATCACATTTTGTCCCGTTTGCATCATAGACAGAACCAGCAGTCCTGAGGTTTTATAAATATTAGTGAAGACATACATTATATATTCAGTCATTTCTCCCACTGTGCATTCATACAAACATGTATACTTAAATATTTATGAGTATCTGTGTTAATGTGCAGTCAGACCCCCCCGCTGTGATATTTAGTCAGGCTGTGGCCATCAAACAAACTCATCACATTCAGACAATGATAAGACACACACACACACACACACACACACACACACACACACACACACACACACACACACACACACACACACACACACACACAGTAATTATAGGAGGTCATGGTTCTGCATTGACTAGCAGCAGAGCTTTGTATCGTTATGCTAATCTGCTCTGTGATTACTGAGCCTTTTAGTCCTGTGTGTGTATGTATGTGTGTGTGTGTGTGTGTGTGTGTGTGTGTGTGTATGTGTATGTGTATGTGTATGTGTGTGTGTGTGTGTGTGTGTGTGTGTCTGTGTGTGTGTGTGTGTGTGTTTCCACAGCTTGAATGGGAGACCTTGAGTCTATTTGAAAGCCTCAGCACTTGTTCAGGTGTTCTGAAGGTGTTCAGCAGAACAAAGACTTATTTCAGAAATGAGAAGTGAAATGGAAACATAGGAAGGGTTTAGTGATTAATATCAGAGAGCATGAAGACCTCAGCAAATCTGAGAGAGTCTTCTGTCTCTGTTTGGGACGTCTCTGTCTTTCTGCAGTAGTTTGAACATCAGGTCGAGATAACTCTGTCTTTCTGAGGACACAGTGACATCTCTGAAAACTCCCCGGGTCAAAGAGCCCCAGCAGGCAGAAGTAAGAGTTTATCCAGAATATATAAACCATTGATCTGGAGGTCAGAGCAAATGTGAGTTCTGCAAAACTGTTCATGAATCTACTGCGAGGAGAAGAGAATCTGCAGAGGATCAGCGAGGAAAGACCAAGACTCAGAAAGAGACTCAACGCTGGGTTTACTTTATATCTTTGGGTTAGAGTCTGTAGGAACAATGAGATATAAACTGTACAGACTTCGAACCCTACACCAATAATCCTGAACGTCCCCTGGTCTCCGTTGTGTTTTGAGCTTCTTCAGCGTTTTGTATTTGCAGCGTTTGGTTTCTGCAGCTTTTAGTAAACGCTGCGCATGTTTCCTCAAGTTGCTGAATGTTTTCTAAATGCTGCATGTGTTGTTGTGAAGATGTTTCTGAGTGTGGAACATTTGGGTTTTTATATCTGCATCCTTTCTGAAGCTGTTATATCTCTCACAGGCTCCGCCCTCTACTGGACTCTATGGGTACTACCTTATCATGCAAGCATTCACCTACTGAGATTTCTATAGACGTAGCCGGCCCCGGGGCGGGCCTACCTGAATGCGCGCGCATCTCACCTCCGTATAAAAGGAGGCCTCGCCTCCTGACCATCATCCCTTTCTCTTCAGCGAGCGGAAGAGACACTGAGAGCTGTACTGATGTATGAGAGAAAGCAGAGAAGAAGAAATTATTGAAATGGAGCCACTCCTTGAACACCGAACCTGTCCGTCGTGCCCTGGCCTGATTGCAGGGGCTGAACCGCACCGCCAGTGCTTCCAGTGCCTGGGGCCGAACCATGCCAAGCAGGGACTGGGCCAGACACCGGCCTGCGTTGCCTGTCGCTCGATTCCACAGCTAAACCGCCAGCATCGTGTGGAGCACTTCCGGAGGAAGCTCGGCCCACAGGTGCAGGTGGAGGTGGAAGATCTGGACCTCGAGGTGGTTGACATGGACGATCTGGATGACGTGCCCTTCGAGTTTGCCCTCCCGAGGGACCGGGTGGTCGACTTCGCGGAGGGGGAGGATGACGAGGACATCTCCTTATCCGACACCTTCGGTTCCGGTGGCCAGGAGGGTCCAGCACTCAGGTCTGCGCGGCTGGACTTCCCAGCGCTGATGACCCAGGCGGCGGAGCGTGTAGGCTTACCGCTCCCCCCACCGCTGCCACCGAGGCCTGTAAGCCGCCTTAGGCAGGGGTTTTACGGCCCGGTGCTTCCGGCGCAGCCGGCCTTCGTCTCGCCCCCGTTGCCAGATATCTGGCAGTGTGTGGAGGCGACTTGGCGGCGTCCACTGAGGACGAAGGCCCCAGTAGCAGCCATGTCGGGCATCATCAGGGTGCAGGGCCGCTCGGACACGGCGTGTCCCGGCGCGTCACGTGTTGCTGGGACTCACCGCGCTGTCAAAGAAGGACCGAGTGGATCTCCTTGGAGCCCCCGTTTCCACGGAGGGGCTCTTTGGATCGATAGCCTCGGTCACCCAGCGCTTCAGTCGCCTAGAGGAGGAGAGGGTACAGCTTAGCCGCATGCTACCACTGGCTTCTCCTCAGGCACCGCAGTGCGCTCCTCCCGTGCCTGTAGCGCCCTCCACCTCTTCGGCCAACCCCGTGGAACCGGCGTACCGGCACTCACGGGGGCGGGCTGCCCGACCTCGGCAGACTCCGCAGCAGCAGAGAACTGCCGGGTGGGGGCGCTCCACCGTCACGGAGCTGACTGGCGGGGGGAGGAAGCGTCTCAGCGGGTCTCTCCACCCGGGACGCTAGGGTGAATCCCACCTCCTCCCTATATAATGCACAGATCCCTGTTGTTTCTAATAAAAAGGTTGATCTGTGTCCAAGTCTGAGTGTCATTTGTTTTCACAATTCTGCACTCACACACAATGTTGATCGTACATATTCCCCACTCGCTACCCCGGTTGTTGCTCCTGTAAAGGAGATAGCTAGTGGGCATGCGCAGATGAGAGAGATAAACCGCAGGAAGTGCTATCAAAGCGCTATGCGGGTACAGGGGCATTTTGGCCGGCGTATTACTGTCAGGGAACACACTACGCCTAGAATAAATACTCCTAATAATGCGCTTTACCGTAGTGGTAAAGGGAACATTATGATGGAGCGCGTGCTCACACAAGAGCGCGCGGCGGTGTGTTCAGTGTCTGAGTGTGGGGGACATGGGGGCACTTGCTCCTGTGCTCCTTAGGGACTCGGGAGAGGTGGTACATAGTGAACCCATACAGGGCTGCGCACTTTCTCTGTCTGCCTATAGGCGGACGAGGGGGAGCCCTCAGCACTGTTTTCGAGCACACTTTTTGCGAGGCAAGCGCGTCAGGGTGTGCTCTGTCAGCCGCAGCCCGGACTTCTCCACGGTTACAACCGAGGGAGAGGTGAGTGAGGCTCAGCGGCTGCTAAAGCCGGACAGGGACAGTGAGGTGGAACGGTGTGCTGGACGACAGTGCGTGGATACATCGGGGCTCCGCCCACTGTACCCATAGATTCCAGTAGAGGGCGGAGCCTGTGAGAGATATAACGGTGGGTTGCGTATTGTAACCCTTGTTATATAAGCACAGGCGGAGCCCTCTACTCAGGGGCACTGTCTGTCCTATACCGCTCGCTGAAGAGAGGTGTAGGATGATAGTCAGGAGGCGAGGCCTCCTTTTATACGGAGGTGAGATGCGCGCGCATTCAGGTAGGCCCGCCCCGGGGCCGGCTACGTCTATAGAAATCTCAGTAGGTGAATGCTTGCATGATAAGGTAGTACCCATAGAGTCCAGTAGAGGGCGGAGCCTGTGCTTCTATAACAAGGGGTTACAATACATAACCCACCGTTTCTCCTGATGGAAGAGGTTGAAGATGTTTTGGAACATTTGGGTTTTTCAATAATTGATAAATTACTCAAGTAATGTTTAAGGTGAAAATGGGATGATTTTAATATCGTAAAGAAGAAGAGACAGAATAAGGGACCACACAGATCTGTAGAGACCCCCCCCCCTCCTCTGTGTTGTTATTAGAAACGCTGTAATAGATATCAGAAACACAGCGTCTGGATTTACATGATATCAGGACGCCTCCATCAAAATGTCAGGCGCCCCCCCCCCCTCCACTGAGTTATCATAAAGCCAATGAGGTAAAGTCTGGCCTTTCATAGTGGGGGGGGGGGGGTGTGATATCTCTGCTTCTTTAAATGTCAGGATGTCTACCTGTAGGGTCTGTACACACACACAGACACACACACACACACACACACACTGATGGGAGAATTATTCCAAGTGTGTGTGAACATGTGCAGGTAAACCAACGAACACATGTTGACAGCAGGAAGTATTTAAACATTAATGCAGATTAACTAAGATCCTTAAAGAGACCCTATTATCTCCTGTAGTGTGTTCTATAGTAGTGCATGTCAATGGTCTTCAGAGGCTGAAATCCCTTTTAAAGCATCAGGTCCTCTTGGAGACCCTTTGGGGGCCAATCTGTGCCTTTTTCAAAGTTTTGGTTCACAGGTTTCCAGACCCTTCTTATCTTCGTGTGTATCAAAACGCTGCTGAAGGTTAATCCAGTGGTTCTCAAACCTTTCCTGTCAGTCCCCACTTTGAACAGAGGGGCCTTTTCAATTGGGCTGGAAAACCGCCCATCTGGCAAAACTGCTGATGGAAGGGAAAGGGGGTGGTGGGTGGGACACGTGGTGGGTATTGTGATATCACTGATATGTGAAAGTGAAACTATCTGATAGACAAATGTGGGCCGGTAGGATTTAGGCAAAAAAAAACTGGAACGTTATGGAATCAGGGGAGTAGTTTTGGAATGGGTACGGAGTTATTTAACCAACGGTTTGTGAAGCTGGGAGAGTGTTGTTCTTCACATTTGGACATTACATGCGACAGTACTCAAGTTTGTTTTGTTTGCTGATGACACTAATATCTTTTGTTCTGGGGACAATGCACAGCTCCTACTGGAAGAGATCCCAGCTGAAATATGCAAACTAAAGTTATGGCTAAACAGTAATAAGTTATCATTAAACTTGGAATAAAACAACATTAATCATATTTGGAAATAGCAATACAGAAGCATCCATTCAGATAGATGGGATTTACATTGAGAGAGTTAAAGAAAATAAATTCCTTGGAATCTCAATTGATGAGAAACTGAGCTGGAAACCTCACATAAAAGTCTCAAGAAGTTTTGCAATATGAAACAAGGCAAAACAGATTCTTGATCAAAATTCCCTCTACCTTCTTTACTGTGCAGAGGTTTGACCTTATTTAAGTTACTGTGCAGAGGTTTGACCTTCTTTAAGTTACTGTGCAGAGGTTTGACCTTCTTTAAGTTACTGTGCAGAGGTTTGACCTTCTTTTAGTTACTGTGCAGAGGTTTGACCTTATTTAGTTACTGTGCAGAGGTTTGACCTTATTTAAGTTACTGTGCAGAGGTTAGACCTTCTTTAAGTTACTGTGCAGAGGTTTGACCTTATTTAAGTTACTGTGCAGAGGTTTGACCTTATTTAAGTTACTGTGCAGAGGTTAGACCTTCTTTAAGTTACTGTGCAGAGGTTAGACCTTCTTTAAGTTACTGTGCAGAGGTTAGACCTTCTTTAAGTTACTGTGCAGAGGTTAGACCTTCTTTAAGTTACTGTGCAGAGGTTAGACCTTCTTTAAGTTACTGTGCAGAGGTTTGACCTTATTTAAGTTACTGTGCAGAGGTTTGACCTTCTTTAAGTTACTGTGCAGAGGTTTGACCTTCTTTAAGTTACTGTGCAGAGGTTAGACCTTATTTAAGTTACTGTGCAGAGGTTAGACCTTATTTAAGTTACTGTGCAGAGGTTAGACCTTATTTAAGTTACTGTGCAGAGGTTTGACCTTATTTAGTTACTGTGCAGAGGTTTGACCTTATTTAGTTACTGTGCAGAGGTTAGACCTTATTTAAGTTACTGTGCAGAGGTTTGACCTTATTTAAGTTACTGTGCAGAGGTTTGACCTTCTTTACTGTGCAGAGGTTTGACCTTATTTAAGTTACTGTGCAGAGGTTTGACCTTATTTAAGTTACTGTGCAGAGGTTAGACCTTATTTAAGTTACTGTGCAGAGGTTTGACCTTCTTTACTGTGCAGAGGTTTGACCTTATTTAAGTTACTGTGCAGAGGTTTGACCTTCTTTACTGTGCAGAGGTTTGACCTTATTTAAGTTACTGTGCAGAGGTTTGACCTTATTTAAGTTACTGTGCAGAGGTTTGACCTTATTTAAGTTACTGTGCAGAGGTTTGACCTTCTTTACTGTGCAGAGGTTTGACCTTATTTAAGTTACTGTGCAGAGGTTTGACCTTCTTTAAGTTACTGTGCAGAGGTTTGACCTTCTTTAAGTTACTGTGCAGAGGTTTGACCTTCTTTACTGTGCAGAGGTTTGACCTTATTTAAGTTACTGTGCAGAGGTTAGACCTTCTTTAAGTTACTGTGCAGAGGTTAGACCTTCTTTAAGTTACTGTGCAGAGGTTTGGGAGAGTCATTATGAAGCTACAACACAATCCTTATTTATTCTACAAAAAAGAGCAATAAGACTTATTAAAAATGTCGGCTATAGGGATCATACCAACCCATTATTCTTAGAGCTGAAATTATTAAAACTGTCAGATCTTGTTGAATTCCAAATCGCACAAATCATGTTTAAGGAAAAACACGTTCGATGACCTGGGAATATTCAGATAATGTTCAAAGAAAGACAAGGGAATTATTATTTACGGGGTTCATTTATATTCACTAACGTTAGGGTGCGCTCAACAAAGAGACGTTTTAGTGTTTCTGTTTGTGGGCTGAAGATCTGGAACAATGGGAGTGAGGGGCTAAAGGGACGTCCAAACATTAAACTATTCAAAAAGAGGTATAAAGACACAATTCTCACAGGGTGCAGGGATGACATTTCTAAACCATAAATTATATTCTTGTTTTCTATTCTATTCATGAATTTGTGTACATATGTATATACATAAATATATAGAGACCATTCTCCTAACTTGCCTGTATATATTATATGAATGATTATATAAATTATTCAAGATTATAAGTATATACTTAATATATATGTTAACATATATTAAGATGTAAAAAAGAGGGAGAAAGGGTTAAATAAGTGTAAACTTCGTCCGACCCCTTTTCGGACGTGTAATTAGAAGCTTGTTGTTTATTGATATCAGACAATGATACTACAGATTATTCAATTATTAATTAAATGTTTAGTTTTGTTATTGCATTCATTTGTATAGTTCTGTATCATGTCTGTCTCACCTTTTGTTTCATTTGTATTTTCTTTAGTTTTACACGCTCAAAATACATAAATAAACTAAACTGTGTATGGAGGAAGCTAACTGTGTGATACCATGAGCTAACGTTCTGATACCATGAGCTAACTGTGTGATACCATGAGCTAACTGTGTGATACCATGAGCTAACTGTGTGATACCATGTGCTAACGTTCTGATACCATGAGCTAACTTTGTGATACCATGAGCTAACTTTGTGATACCATGAGCTAACGTTCTGATACCATGAGCTAACTTTGTGATACCATGAGCTAACTCTCTGATACCATGAGCTAACTTTGTGATACCATGTGCTAACGTTCTGATACCATGAGCTAACTTTGTGATACCATGTGCTAACGTTCTGATACCATGAGCTAACTTTGTGATACCATGAGCTAACTTTGTGATACCATGTGCTAACTCTCTGATACCATGAGCTAACTTTGTGATACCATGTGCTAACGTTCTGATACCATGAGCTAACTTTGTGATACCATGTGCTAACTTTGTGATACCATGAGCTAACTTTGTGATACCATGAGCTAACTTTGTGATACCATGTGCTAACTCTCTGATACCATGAGCTAACTTTGTGATACCATGTGCTAACGTTCTGATACCATGAGCTAACTTTGTGATACCATGTGCTAACGTTCTGATACCATGAGCTAACTTTGTGATACCATGAGCTAACATTCTGATACCATGAGCTAACTTTGTGATACCATGAGCTAACGTTCTGATACCATGAGCTAACTCTCTGATACCATGAGCTAACTTTGTGATACCATGTGTTAACTTCGTGATACCATGTGCTAACG
>CM062285.1:987038-1019538 GCA_031216635.1 Dissostichus eleginoides
GTAACTTATGCTGAGCGGCTAGCCTGGTCCGGAGCAGGTTATGTTGCAGGCTAAGAGATCAACTCAGTGAAAGCACCGCCTGCTGACCAATCAGAGCTCAGTGTGCGGAGTTTAAAGCGATCAAGTCATATTACAGGAGAAAGGAAATACAGAGAAACTGCCGTTGCAGGAAAGACGGCCGGCAAAAATCACCGACTGTGTGAACGTGAACATTAATAGAATATCACCTCCCATCTTCAGAGCAATCTGACTATTATAACATTAGCGTTAAGAAAGCTTACTTAAAGGTGGGGTAGGTAATTTTGGAGAAACCAGCTCGAGTGCGCTAGAATTTGAAAATACACAGCCGGAAAGAATCTGCCACTTCCTTACAGAGCCCCTCCTCTAACACACACGAACGTGCACATGACCAATGAGGGCACGAGATAAGTTTGTGCACAGATGGAAGGCTGACAGGCAGGTAGGCCATCCGATCATTTTAGCCAGCCCGGCTAAAATGATTGGTCGTGCTTTTTACAGTACTACGGCTTCCACAGATGACATTTTTTTATGGATTTTTTGTCAAAGCACTGAAGATATTCATTGCTATCGGGATGTTAAGAGCATTCCATGGAATATAACAAAAAGTGTATCTCGAGCCGGTTTCTCAAACTTACCTACCCCACCTTTGAATATCTGCCACAAGTTAACATAAGTAACCGGATCAAAGTAACATTACGTACAGTCCGCGGCACTGTGAGTGCAGACGTCGATGTGTCCCATTATCATTCATATCACATCACATCATAATGTATCATATATCTCCTTATCTGAGTCAGCTGAGCCGGATCTGGCCGTGCAACACTCACAGTGTCACATACTGTATGCAGAAGGATTATTTTAAGCAACACATTAAGTTGACGAAACACTCAAGTCAAATGTAATTAAAGTCAGATCGTGTCTTAGACGGGGCAGTGATATCATAAACCTGTTAATGGACGCATTCAAACACTTGTTCTGTTACCAGCTGTATTCACCTCGCAGGTGCAGCTATGTGGCTTTGATCCTGGATCAAGTGTTTAAGTCATGGATGTTTAAAGTTTAACGTCTTCATATTTGTCTAATATTATAGTTCACTTTTCATTCAGGAAGTATGACGCTGCGCTGTCAGTGCGCTTCTCCATGTTTGTGATTGGTCAAATGTTGCTAACCCCAAAAATTGACTCACCATTGGAGCGCCCCTGTCCTTCGTGTCCGGGCGCCATAGAAGGCGCCGACCCCCACTGTCGGTGCATTGAGTGCCTGGGGTCCGACCACGCGGCAGCCAACCTGGGCCCGATTGCGGTCTGCAGCGCCTGCCGGCTGATTCCTGTCATCCTTTATTCTCTTCAGCAAGCAGCATAGGACAGACAGGGCCCCTGAGTAGAGGGCTCCGCCTGTGTTTATATATCAAGGGTTACCATACGTAACCCCTCGTTATATCTCTCACAGGCTCCGCCCTCTACTGGACTCTATGGGTACAGTGGGCGGAGCCCCGATGTATACACGTCGTCCCACAACAACACTGTTCCATCTCACTGTTTTTGCACCAAGGCCTGAAACTCTGCTGAGAGAAAACTTATCTCCCCTCGGGATGATAGCTTCGCCTCTCTTATGCCTGTGAACGGAGGAGGGATGCTGCAAAACTGGAGTGAATAACCCAGTCTCAGCAGGTGTGTATCAGCAGGTGTGTATCAGCAGGTGTGTATCAACAGGTGTGTATCAGCAGGTGTGTATCAGCAGGTGTGTATCAACAGGTGTGTATCAGCAGGTGTGTATCAGCAGGTGTGTATCAACAGGTGTGTATCAGCAGGTGTGTATCAGCAGGTGTGTATCAACAGGTGTGTATCAACAGGTGTGTATCAGCAGGTGTCTATCAACAGTTGTGTATCAACAGGTGTATCAGCAGGAAGCCTCCAGATCAATCTGCTGTCGATTTGATCTGATTACATCCCTCAGACATCAGAGGCCTGTACGACGAAGCCGGTTCAACATAACCTGGATATGTTTGAGTTAGCCGGTTGACCTAATCCAAAACATACGCGCTCTCGCTAAACGGTCCTACGACGCTGGTTATCAAGTGGATCGCTCAAGCCAGCCGTGTCCTATCTAGTTAGGTGCGCGTTCACATGAAAGGGGTGGTATTTGGAGCATTCGACCAATCACAAACATGGACAAGCGTACTGACAGCGCAGCGTCATACTTCCTGAATGAAAAGTGAACTATAATATTAGATTTTACTCGAGTGTTTCGTCAACTTAATGTGTTGCTTAAAATAATACTTCTGCATACAATATGTGACACTGTGAGTGTTGCACGGCCAGATCCGGCTCAGCTGACTCAGATAAGGAGATATATGATACATTATGATGTGATGTGATGTGATATGAATGATAATGGGACACATCGACGTCTGCACTCACAGTGCCGCGGACTGTACGTAATGTCACTTTGATCCGGTTACTTGTGTTGTGGCAGATATTTCAGTTAGCTTTCTTAACGCTAATGTTTTAATAGTCAGATTGCTCTGAAGATGGGAGGTGATATTCTATTCATGTTCACGTTCACACAGTCTGTGATTTTTGCCGGCCGTCTTTCCTGCAACGGCAGTTTCTCTGTATTTCCTTTCTCCTGAAATATGACTTGATCGCTTTAAACTCTGCACACTGAGCTCTGATTGGTCAGCAGGCGGTGCTTTCACTGAGTTCATCTCTTAGCCTGCAACCTAACCTGCTCCAGACCAGGCTAGCCGCTCAGCATAAGTTACCATGGAGATCTAGCCCGGTAAGAAGAGAACCAGCGTCGTAGGACCGGAAACCCAGAGTTAACCCTGAAGTTAGCTCGCTAAGCGAAAATCCGGCTTCGTAGTACAGACCTCTGATCAAACCTTGTGTATCAACAGCATGGACTCATGGATCAGTGTGAGGAGTTCAGGTGCAGATCCAGGTCTTTCTGATCCAGGTGTGTCAGAGTGTTTATGATCTGTTCTGATAAACCTCTGACCCTGAGTGAAATGCAGGATTCAGGAATCACAACACAACGTTCCTCGTTCGTCCTCAGACTCTCTCTCTCTCTCGCCACAATTAAAGCCATGTGTTGTCATAGCAACAGAGAGGAAGCGAGGGACGTTTCGGAGAAATGAAATCCATGAACAGTCGGACATGACTTCAAACACAAAGCGTCACCTCACACACACACACACACACACACACACACACACACACACACACTTTGCAGCGGGAACAAAGGAAACCATGACAACAGCGTTCATTGATGTGCTCTTTACAGACGAGGCCTCATAGCACACACACACACCCATACACACACATACATACACACACACATACATACATACACTTGCATCCACACACACCCATACACACTGTAATGTTCCCTAACATATTAACACACACACACAAGAATGAACATTTCTGAAACACGAACCTTTATTTTTATTTTAAAGACTTGCCAGGAAAAGTTCAACTCATTTTTTATACAATTTGACAAATCAAGTCTTATATGATTATGAGTTTCCATACCTGTTGTTTTATTTCCAGGTGCTGGGACACAGCATGACTGACATGGAGGTGAAGAACAGGTGCTGCTCGTTAAGAAGCTCGTTAGAGACTCACCTGAGAGACAGAGAGAACACACACACCTGAAACACATGTAGATATGGACATTACATATTTAACACACCACCTGTAAATGTTTCATGAGGTAAGGAATGCATTCAGCGTGTGTGTGTGTGTGTGTGTGTGTGTGTGTGTGACAGTAACATTACTATTATATTATTGTACAACACAGGGGCAGCACAACAACAACAACAACAGGCTGCATCAGGTAAACAAAGGGAAATAGTTTTTTAGAGTAAATATAATGGTAAGTTTTATTTCCAGGAAACTGAGAAACAAAGAAAGTCTGAGATCAGTTTGTTGCAGAGCTGAGAGGAACGCTCTATTATCTGATATATCCTTCCTCTTCTTCATGACTTAAGGTACAACATAAACAAGTATAACATTCCTAAGACCCTTAACATTATCTTTGAGCCCCTCCACCTGTTTACCTTCTATTTCCCCTCTGCTTGCACCGTTCTTATTGTTCTATTGTTTATGTATATATATATATATATATTTGTTGCCTTTCACTCTTCATATCTGCTCCAGTGTGTGAGTGTCAGAGGGGGGGTCTGTGTGTGTGTGTGTGTGTGTGTGTGTGTGTGTGTGTCTAATGAGGCCGGTTCGATGCTCCTCTGCATTAATGCACAACACACCCCCCCCCCCCATGTTAAAGCCTTGTTCACACTCTTATTGCATCGTTGCATTTGACCCCCGCCCAGAGAGGGAGAGGGGTCACGACTCATTTAAATAACAGCAGATCCCCTGCTCCCGGGGTCATTCATTCAAGTGTGTGTGCAGTAAAGCTCTGTAGCATCATGTCAACCCCCCCCTGCATGTTGTCTCTTATTAAAGTCAGATAGATGTCAGCAGACACACATCTGAAAATGTCCATACTTTAAGTCATGAAGAAGAGGAAGGATATCTCAGATTATAGAGCGTTCCTCTCAGCTCTGTGACAAACTCATCTCAGACTTTCTGTGTTTTGACGAGCGCTTGTTCCAAGCCCCAGGAAGTGCTCCGGACAGAGTCCTGCAACAGGTCTGATTTTCAAGACCCGCTCCGCCCCGCACCCGCACCCGCGACGTGCAATACCGAACCGCCCGCTACCGCACATAATGCCAATTAGTCCGCAACCCGACCCGACCCGTTGGCACAAGATCCGCAACCGACCTGAACCCGCTATATAGAGCAGTGAAAACGTGCAATTATAACAACGCAGTTGCATATTTGTCTCAAAAAGCGTGGGATGTTGGTTATTTATCCATCTAGGATGAGACCAAAAGCCTCCCAGACGTTGGATTTTCGCTCTTGGGGAAGTGTTATTGAAAATGCTGTATTCTCCGCTGAGCTTCACCTCAGCCATTTCGAATGTGACACGCTCAGCAGCAGATTGATGCGCTGCAGAGGTTATGATTCTGCGCGGTCCCGCGGGGGAGAGGTCTGAGGATTTAAACATTAAACTAAATGATTATTATTTTAATATATTTATTATGCAACACCCGCGACCCGACCCGCAATCATCTTTGTTTTACCCAGAACCGAACCCGGAAAAAAGCGTTTGAAAAAATACCACCCGCGAATCACTTTGTTTGCGACCCGATGCAGGACTCTGGCTCCGGACTCTGAGGAAAATATCCCTAGTGGCCAAACGGCGGTACTACAACTTCCGTATCAGTCCGTGACGTCACTGGGCCCAGAATGAACTATTTTATAGCCCTTATTAGAATCATTAAGTCCTAAGAAGATTACTGTTGTCATTTAAAAAAATACCGTAAATTCAAGATTCAAGATTCAAGGCTTTATTGTCATTTGTAGATTATCTTCAGTGTAGACATGGCAATGAAAAACTGAAGTCACAGGCTCCTCCAACAGTGCACATGGATATATAAAGAACATAGAACAAATAAAACAGGTAAAATAGTGCAAGTAAATACAAATAAAATAGAATAGAAATAGTGCAAGAAGAGTCTATATGCAAGTAAATGGAATATGATGGCACTGCCGTACCAGGCCGTGATGCAGCCAGTCAGGATGCTCTATGGTGCACCAGAAGAAGGTCAGGATGCTCTCTATGGAGCACCTGTAGAAGGTCAGGATGCTCTCTATGGAGCACCTGTAGAAGGTCAGGATGCTCTCTATGGTGCACCTGTAGAAGGTCAGGATCCTCTCTATGGTGCACCAGAAGAAGGTCAGGATCCTCTCTATGGAGCACCTGTAGAAGGTCAGGATACTCTCTATGGTGCACCTGTAGAAGGTCAGGATACTCTCTATGGTGCACCTGTAGAAGGTCAGGATGCTCTCTATGGTGCACCTGTAGAAGGTCAGGATACTCTCTATGGTGCACCTGTAGAAGGTCAGGATGCTCTCTATGGTGCACCTGTAGAAGGTCAGGATGCTCTCTATGGTGCACCAGAAGAAGGTCAGGATGCTCTCTATGGTGCACCTGTAGAAGGTCAGGATGCTCTCTATGGTGCACCTGTAGAAGATCAGGATACTCTCTATGGTGCACCAGAAGAAGGTCAGGATGCTCTCTATGGTGCACCAGAAGAAGGTCAGGATACTCTCTATGGTGCACCTGTAGAAGGTCAGGATGCTCTCTATGGTGCACCAGAAGAAGGTCAGGATACTCTCTATGGTGCACTGTAGAAGGTCAGGATGCTCTCTATGTGCACCTGTAGAAGGTCAGGATGCTCTCTATGGTGCACCTGTAGAGGGTCAGGATGCTCTCTATGGTGCACCAGAAGAAGGTCAGGATACTCTCTATGGTGCACCTGTAGAAGGTCAGGATCCTCTCTATGGTGCACCTGTAGAAGGTCAGGATCCTCTCTATGGTGCACCAGAAGAAGGTCAGGATGCTCTCTATGGTGCACCTGTAGAAGGTCAGGATGCTCTCTATGGTGCACCTGTAGAAGGTCAGGATACTCTCTATGGTGCACCAGAAGAAGGTCAGGATGCTCTCTATGGTGCACCAGAAGAAGGTCAGGATACTCTCTATGGTGCACCTGTAGAAGGTCAGGATGCTCTCTATGGTGCACCAGAAGAAGGTCAGGATACTCTCTATGGTGCACCTGTAGAAGGTCAGGATGCTCTCTATGGTGCACCTGTAGAAGGTCAGGATGCTCTCTATGGTGCACCTGTAGAGGGTCAGGATGCTCTCTATGGTGCACCAGAAGAAGGTCAGGATACTCTCTATGGTGCACCTGTAGAAGGTCAGGATCCTCTCTATGGTGCACCTGTAGAAGGTCAGGATCCTCTCTATGGTGCACCTGTAGAAGGTCAGGATACTCTTTATGGTGCACCTGTAGAAGGTCAGGATGCTCTCTATGGTGCACCTGTAGAAGGTCAGGATGCTCTATGGTGCACCAGAAGAAGGTCAGGATCCTCTCTATGGGTGCACCTGTAGAAGGTCAGGATCCTCTCTATGGTGCACCTGTAGAAGGTCAGGATGCTCTCTATGGTGCACTGTAGAAGGTCAGGATCCTCTCTATGGTGCACCTGTAGAAGGTCAGGATCCTCTCTATGGTGCACCTGTAGAAGGTCAGGATTCTCTCTATGGTGCACCTGTAGAAGGTCAGGATCCTCTCTATGGAGCACCTGTAGAAGGTCAGGATGCTCTCTATGGTGCACCTGTAGAAGGTCAGGATGCTCTCTATGGTGCACCTGTAGAAGGTCAGGATGCTCTCTATGGTGCACCTGTAGAAGATGCAGAGTATCCTGGAGTCCATGTTGAACCTCCTCAGCCTGCGGAACAATTACCTCATAATGTCCAGGGACTTTTCACACGGAGAGAAAACATACACATGTTGAGAGGAAACTGCATTTTTTTAAAACCATGAACCATACGAACAAATTCCAAACTTCATTGCATCACAACAGAAGGTGTTCATCTGTGGAATAACTGTAATGATGAGCTGAAATACTGTGCAACTTTATCTAAACTAAAACTCTCATTTAGAAACCAAATCCCGAATGGTTCTGAGCAGGACCGGTGAAGTGATGCTTGCTATTTCTTGTTGTTGTAAAAGTTATTTCTTTTTGGTTGTTTTGTACAAAAGAATGATTTGTTTAAAAGAATGAATCCAATATCACGGATGCTGATGATGATATATATGCGTGCATATGCATATGTGTGTGTATATATTTATAAACTGTATATTATTCCTGATTGCTTTATTTGTGAGAAACCTATTCTGCACCTGCGTGGGTTTTAAGAGAGTCCAATACCCTGAGACTGTTCAGTCTCACAAGCTCACAATAAAGTCAGATGGGAGATCTACAGAAGCAACGTGTGACAGACAAAGATGCATTCCTATATTAAACAAACAGAAAATATTTTTTAGTAAAATTACAGAAAATCATTTATTTCTACGGTTAGTTTTGTTAAATTCTAATTTAAAAACTGTTAAAAAACAGATAGATAATGTATTCCATTTCTACAGTTTGTTTTTGTTAAAATACATCACACATTTCAATAAACCTTTTATTCTTTTAATTTTAATATGATTTCCTGTAATTATGAAATACAATAAAAAACTGTTCATTTTTTGGGGGAAAAACTGTAAAAAAACATTTTTTTTTAAAGTTTAGGGACAGGTAACGAGGGACAGGTAACGAGGAAGGACAGGTAACGAGGGACAGGTAACGAGGGAGGACAGGTAACGAGGGAGGACAGGTAACGAGGGAGGACAGGTAACGAGGGACAGGTAACGAGGGAGGACAGGTAACGAGGGACAGGTAACGAGGGACAGGTAACGAGGGAGGACAGGTAACGAGGGACAGGTAACGAGGGAGGACAGGTAACGAGGGAGGACAGGTAACGAGGGACAGGTAACGAGGGAGGACAGGTAACGAGGGACAGGTAACGAGGGATGACAGGTAACGAGGGACAGGTAACGAGGGACAGGTAACGAGGGAGGACAGGTAACGAGGGACAGGTAACGAGGGACAGGTAACGCAGGACAGTTAACGAGGGAGGACAGGTAACTAGGGACAGGTAACGAGGGACAGGTAACGAGGGACAGGTAACTAGGGACAGGTAACGAGGGAGGACAGGTAACGAGACAGGTGGGGCCAATCAGGTTTAACCACACGAGCATGCACAGTTACGTTTTCCCTTAAGCCCCGCCTCCTGTAATTAAGCCCCGCCCCCGATCTACCTCTCGGCTCAGTAGAATGAATGAAAAATGAGAAAAATAAATCTGGATTCAGCTTTTAGTGCATTTTACAACTTTAAGGACCGAATGATTCTAATAAGGGCTATCACACGGTTCATACTGGGTACTTTATTCAGTTTAAAGAAAATGATCCTCTGATTTACAGACGTCTCGTTCCCCATGTTAGTCAATGGGAGAAAGTCTTTCTGGGCCCAGTGACGTCACGGACTGATACGGAAGTTGTAGTACCGCCGTTTGGACACTAGGAATATTTTGCTGAGAGTCCGGAGCTCTTCCTGGGGGCTTGGTCAAGAGACAAAGGTGAGCCCCAAATGGACAAAACAAATCCTTTATAGAGTTAAAATACGGAGTTACAAACCGCCACAAAGTGTCTTCAGACTGGATTATATACCTGAGGTTATTATGGGATACTTTAGGACAGCTCCTGTAGCTCTTTTGATGATCTGAAGCACATTTTAACCCTTTAAAACTCTGAGGGAGAAACCCTGACCTGAGGGGAGTCAGAGAGTTTCAGATCTTATATATATATATATATACCCCCCCCCCCCCCGCCCGTGTGTCTCGGTGTGTTCGCAGGACAAATGGCAACACAAAGTCAAAGTGACGTGAGGACAGGCCCCCCCTCGGCGGCTGCCATTTTGGCTCAACAGCATGTCACTGAGTAGAAGAGGGGAGGTCACGCTTGACCTTTCAGAGTCTTCCAGTGAATCAGGACCAGTGTTCAGATCTAACGATGCAGAACCAGTCACATGTGACCTTTGGAGGTAAAGAGCTCACACACACTGCCTCAGTATCAAGAAAGATGGGGGGGGGGATCCAGCTGTAACAGAGGGGGGTCTGATCAGCTGTTTAAAGGGGGGGGGTCTTATCAGCTGTTTAAAGGGAGGGGGTCTGATCAGCTGTTTAAAGGGGGGGGGGTCTGATCAGCTGTTTAAAGGGGGGGGTCTGATCAGCTATTTAAAGGGGGGGGGGTCTGATCAGCTGTTTAAAGGGGGGGTCTGATCAGCTGTTTAAAGGGGGGGGTCTGATCAGCTGTTTAAAGGGGGGGGGGTCTGATCAGCTGTTTAAACAACATCTCTGAGGCGAGGCTTACTCTGACTGATGCTCAATGAGAGAGGAGGCGATCAGCCAATCAGAGGACACACCTGTCTTACTGCACATATGTATTATCACATTCCAGAAGATAGTAGACACCTTTAAAATCACAGCATTAAAGAAAGGATCGAAGACGAGTAGATAGAGGCGAAGGATAACAGATGTTGTTGTGGACTTTATGTCTTTATCAGATCAAGCTGAGGGACAACTGGCACAAAGTCTGAAGGAGCAGCGGCTCTCCTCCATGAAGAGTTCCCATCACTGACTCCTGGAGACCTCTGAATACAACCTGACCTTCTCATCACCCCTCCCATCACTCCCACCCCTCCCATCACTCCCATCACTCCCATCACTCCCATCACTCCCACCCCTCCCATCACTCCCACCCCTCCCATCACTCTCATCACTCCCATCACTCCCATCACTCCCACCCCTCCCATCACTCCCATCACTCCCATCACTCCCAGTCTCCTCCCATCACTCCCATCACTCCCATCACTCCCATCACTCCCATCACTCTCAGTCTCCTCCCATCACTCCCATCACTCCCATCACTCCCATCACTCCCATCACTCCCAGTCTCCTCCCATCACTCCCATCACTCCCATCACTCCCAGTCTCCTCCCATCACTCCCATCACTCCCATCACTCCCATCACTCCCATCACTCCCAGTCTCCTCCCATCACTCCCATCACTCCCAGTCTCCTCCCATCACTCCCATCACTCCCATCACTCCCATCGGTGCGTTCAGGTGCTCCTCTTGTGGTCCCATTTCAGGGTTTGGAAGTGGTTCGCCTGACTCCGGTGTGTTCAAGGAGTCTGCAGAAGGATAACAGAGACAGCAGATTGCCTCTCACAGTGGTCCAGACTTCAAGAGCGTTTATGTGAATGTACTCACTTTAGTTAGAGCTGCATGTATAGGTATTACTCTCTACTATAATGTGTTATTCCTCTGCAGACGCTGAACCCTTCCATCGGCTGCTGGTCTTTTATGTTTCTTCTTTTGTGCATATCAGGATTCCCATAAACACGTTGGCCTGGTTCCTGAAGGCGTCTCTTTTCCTCAGTTCTTCGAGTCCTCGTCCCTGTCCTCCCTCCTCTTATAAAGCCTCCAGAGGACGGTGGACATTATATTTAAACCTCTCTGTGACTCTGACTGTTCCTCCTCTGAGATAATGAGACACTTCCTGCTAACTCTGACTCTCTGAGGAGCTTTAGGTTTAACTCATCTCTTCATACAGATCAGTGTGTGAGCAGACACATTCATCTCTTCATACAGATCAGTGTGTGAGCAGACACACTCATCTCTTCATACAGATCAGTGTGTGAGCAGACACACACTGATCTCTTCATAAAGATCAGTGTGTGTGAGCAGACACACACTCACCTCTTCATAAAGATCAGTGTGCAACTCGATTTAAGATAGGATAACAACTGCTGACTTCTAGAACTGTGAGTAACATTCTGTTTTTAGACTTCTCTGTTTCAGTGTGCTCTGTATAAATGTTCTGTAGTTGATCTGATTGAAATTGTGATTTTAATCTCAAAACCGCTAAAGTATTTCCAGGCAGAAATTTGGGACAATTATTTTGACAGAAACCTTAGAACTGAAGTAACTGGCTGCTAGGGTTAACTTTGATTTAAACATTTGTAGAATACTAAGGGCTTTATTGACTAGGGGTAACTGTATTAAGGGTTAACCTCATAACTTTATTAGCTAGGGTTTAATGTAATTTCTAAACTATTCTGGCACTAAAAAGTTTCATTAAGAACTCAGGAGTGATCCAGTTTCAATGTCCTATTGCTGCCCATCAGCTGCAGAGAGTTAACTAATTAAAGGGGCGTGGCCCCACAGCTGTGAGAACTCAGCAATCAGGACTGGTGTCCATTTTAGGCAGCACTATCCTGGAGCGTCAGATAGACGAAGACAATAGAGTCCTGCGGGAGTCACGAGGGAGGCAAAGAGGAGGCGAATCCTACTTTGACTGAGCTAAGTATCGCTGGTGTTTTTTAGCCCCTCATGCTAAAACATGTATTTTCTCCATTCCTGTTCATGTGTCTCCTCGCAATTATCACTGGCCCCGTGCATCTCCTAATCGTTATAACCGGCCTGCTCTCGTCTATCCCACATGCTCCACTGAGATCCACCATCTAGTTACAGGTGGCCTGTGGAACTGCCAGTCAGCTGTTCCTAAGGCTGACTTCATTTCTGACTACGCTTCCCTGCAGTCTCTGGACTTCCTTGCTCTCACTGAGACCTGGATTACTCCATCCAACACATCCACCCCAGCAGCTCTCTCCACAGCATATTCCTTCTCCCATACACCCAGACCCATTGGCAGAGGAGGTGGCACAGGTCTCCTGCTCTCTACCAAATGGAGCTTTTCCCTCTTCAAACTACCTAACTTCACTCCTTCCACCTTTGAATTCCATGTAACCCATCCTATACAATTAACCATTGTTGTTCTCTACCGTCCACCAGGCGCCTTGGGGGACTTCTTGGAGGAATTAGATAATCTCCTCTCACACATCCCTGAACTGGCCCTCCTGCTGTACTTCTCGGAGACTTCAACCTCCAGACAGGGAAGATATCTGAACTAACATCTCTTTTAACCGCCTTTGCTTTCTCACTGTCTCCATCCCCACCAACTCATAAAGCTGGCAATGTCCTTGATCCCATATTCTCAAGGAACTGCACTACCTCTAACCTCTCTGTAAACCCGCTTCACACCTCGGATCACTTTTTCATTTCATTCTCTCTACCCCTTTCCAAACATAACAAACTAATCTCTTCTAATGCTGCACCTGTCCGCCGTAACCTTCGTTCCCTCTCCCCCTCTACTCTTACCTCATCGGTGCTCTCAGCCCTCCCTTCCTCTGACTCGTTCCAACTTCTGCCTCCAAACTCTGCTGCAGAAACTCTCCTCTCTACTCTTTCATCCTCTCTGGACTCTCTCTGTCCTCTTACATCTCGGCAGCCTCGTCAGTCCCCTCCTGCTCCCTGGCTAAATGACGCACTGCGTGCTAATAGAACCATCCTTCGGGCAGCTGATACTGATTACTTCTTCCAAGCGACTTTGTTAACTACTTTGAAAAAAAGGTTGATGATATTCGCTCTTCTTTTTCTGACTCACCTTTACTCACCGCTGGGTCACCTGACCCACCGTTCACCCACACACTAACCTCCTTTTCCCCTCTCTCTCCAAGTGAGGTTCTTACCCTCATTACCTCTGCCCGTCCTAACCACTCCTTCAGACTATCGCTCCTGATATTCTACCGTTTCTCACCCATTTCATCAACACTTCTCTAACTTCTGGTCACTTTCCAAACAGTCTCAAGGAGGCAAGAGTAAACCCTCTCCTAAAGAAACCCACTCTCAACCCGTCTGATGTTATAAACTACAGGCCTGTCTCTCTCCTCCCCCTGTCTAAAACACTTGAACGCGCTGTCTTTAAACAACTCTCCTGTTATCTCCATCAGAACAACCTTCTGGATCCGCACCAGTCTGGTTTCAAGGCAGGTCACTCACAGAAACTGCCCTCCTCGCTGTCTCTGAGGAACTGCACACGCTAAAGCAGCCTCCCTCTCCTCTGTCATCATCCTTTTGGACCTGTCTGCTGCATTCGACACGGTGAACCATCAGATCCTCCTTCGCACTCTCCAAGAACTTGGAGTTTCAGGCTCTGCACTTTCCCTCCTCACCTCATACCTCAAAGACCGCACCTACAGGGTAACTTGGAGAGGGTCCGAGTCCGACCCTTGTCAATTAACTACAGGGGTCCCTCAGGGCTCTGTCTTGGTCCCCTCCTCTTCTCTGTACACAAACTCGCTCGGATCTGTCATTAGCCCGCATGGTTTTTCATACCACTGCTACGCTGACGACACCCAATTAATTCTGTCCTTTCCCCGCTCAGAGACCCAGGTCGTCGCACGCATCTCTGCTTGTCTAGCTGACATCTCTCAGTGGATGTCTGCTCACCACCTCAAGCACAACCTTGACAAGACTGAACTGCTTTTCCTTCCGGGAAAAGATTGTCCCACTCTTGACCTAACAATCAACATCGGCCCTCTGTTGTTTCCCCGACTCAGACTGCAAGGAATCTGGGTGTGACCCTAGATAACAACTGTCCTTCACTGCAAACATCGCTGCTACAACCCGCTGCTGCAGATACACTCTTTACAACATCAGGAGGATACGTCCCCTCCTGACCCAGAAAGCGACGCAGGTTCTGGCCCAGGCTCTCGTCATCTCACGCCTAGACTACTGCAACTCCCTCCTGGCTGGTCTACCTGCATGTGCCATCCGACCTCTGCAGCTCATCCAGAATGCAGCGGCTCGTCTGGTCTTCAACCTTCCAAATTTCCCACACCACCCGCTCCTCCGCTCCTTCACTGGCTTCCAGTAACTGCTAGAATCCACTTCAAGACACTGGTACTTGCGTACCATGCTGTGAATGGATCTGGCCCTTCCTACATCCAGGACATGGTTAAACTGTACACCCCAGCACGTGCACTCCGCTCTGCATCGGCCAAACGGCTCGCTGCACCCGCACTGCGAGGGGGACCCAAGTTCCCATCAGCAAAAACACGTCGGTTTGCTATCCTGGCTCCAAAATGGTGGAATGAGCTCCCCATTGAAATCAGGACAGCAGAAGCTTCACATCTTCCGGCGCAGACTGAAAACTCATCTCTTTCGACTCCACTTCGAGCGATAGAATTACTAACAAAGCACTTATATACTAATAAAGGACTGGCTTATCTAAAGCCAGTTGAGTAGCACTTGAAATGTTTTGGCTCTATGAAACCTGATGTACTTATATGATTCTGTTTTCTTCAAGTTTGTATCTTCTTGGTCGAATGCACTTATTGTAAGTCGCTTTGGATAAAAGCGTCAGCTAAATGCAATGGTAATGTAATCAGAGTGTGAGCAGACACACACTCCTCTCTTCATACAGATCAGTGTGTGAGCAGACACACACTCCTCTCTTCATACAGATCAGTGTGTGAGCAGACACACACTCACCCCCCGTGTCGTCGTGCATCAAACATGATATTGAAATAGTTTGTGCTCCTGGGGGAGTGACAGGATGTGATGCAGTCACACTCCTGCAGATTATCCTCTTCTTTTCTCTGTGTTTTTGCTGCAGGCCCTCTACTGTAAAATCATGCAATATATTTGCAAAAATATTCATTCAGCAGCCGGCTGAAGACGTGTCGATGAGCAGAGATCGCTCCTCTCTCTCCCTCTCGAGCGTTTTATTTCCTCGGCTGTGTCTTACAGGTGAAGCTCTCACCAACTCGTCTGCAAATAGCCTGTTTTGTTTCAGTGAAAACAAGCAGACGTTTCTGCAAGAAAATATTGTCCCTGATTGTTTCTGAGGAAAATGTAATGTGAGAGAGAGCGTGTTATTGAATGCTTCATGATCTCCAGGAGGTGCTGCTGCCCGAGGCTGCTCTGTTTCAAATGAAACGCTGATGTGAGGCGGAGAAAAACTGCATAATCACCTGAGAGTCAGAGACAAGATGCTACAGATCCACCTGAGCAGAGTCATGTTTACACCTCTGTTTCCTGTTGATTCATACTCTGTTTCCTCTTCTGTTCCCTCTTCTGTTTCCTCTTCTGTTTCCTCTTCTGTTCCCTCTTCTGTTTCCTCTTCTGTTTCCTCTTCTGTTTCCTCCTTTGTTTCCTTTTCTGTTTCCTCTTCTGTTTCCTCTTCTGTTTCCTCACATTGAGTTGTATTCCTGCTACTTCCTGCCTATCACACCTTTATTTTTAATTGTTCTGGTGTGTGTGTGTGTGTGTGTGTGTGGCTCTGATCTCAGTGAAACACCTTCAGCCTCACACACAGGGGTCTCTGTTGGAAACTGAAATCTGAAAACAGTCTGGAGGAAAGTCAGAAGCTTCTGTTTCTTAATTAAACAACAAGAGACGGTACGGGATGAAGGGAAGAGGAGGAAGTAAACACACCTGAACATGTTTCAGAGGAGAGTCTTCAGAGGGTTTGAATCTCTTCCATCAGAACCACAAGGTGATTTGGCAAAAGAAAATGTAGAGACAGGTGAAGTCAGTAAAACACAGGAGGAGGATATGGATAGTGAAACGCAGAGGAGAAGAAAACATGGGGTGAGCAGGTGGAGGTTGCTGAGACGGAGGAAGAGGAGGAGGAGGAGGAGGCAACAGAAATGATAAATAAAAAAAAGACTGCTACTAAACGCAGGAGAAATAAAGAAAACATATCAACCGTTGCAAAAGCAGTAAAGCAGTGAGTGAGGGCCAGGAAGGAAGAGAGCAAGGGCAGACGGATGATAGTGGGGATGAATGTTTGACAGCAGCGATGAGAAGACTATTTCCCAGATTTGGCCGTTTTTTGTGCCTCAGCTAAACTTGAGCCAAAAAGAGGAGTCTGGTTAGACTGAACAGGACAACTTGTGATGAAAGTAAGGAAGCAAATGGGCAGCGGTGATTTCAAAAGCCTCAATTTGTGTGTTTAATTTATTTGTTTTCATTTTTGCTTTTAATATCTCACTCGCAATGAGTACTTTTAGAGTGGGAAGTTTGAATGGAGCCAGAGAGGAAAGAAAGAGGGCACTTATTTATCAGACTGCAAAAATCAAACATGTCGATGTCCTCTTTTTACAAGAGACGCACAGCGACGTTTTTAATGAGACGGACTGGAAAAAGGAGTGGGAGGGGGAAGTCATTTTAAGCCACAACACCTCTCTGAGTGGGGGGGTGGGCTTCCTCCTCTCCAAGTCTTTTAATCCTGTCTCACTGGAGGTCGAGCATTTTATCAAGGGGAGGTTGCTTTTAATAAAAGCACGGTTTGACCTTTTTACAGCTGTTGTTATAAATGTGTATGCTCCAACAGACGGTGCAGAGAGGAAGCTGTTTTTACTCAAAGTTAGTGACGTTTTAAACGGTTGTGCCACGGAGGATTTTTTATTCTTGGGTGGGGATTTTAATTGTACAGAAAATGCATCTCTAGATCGCAACCATGCAGAGCCGCATCCAGCGTCCCAGCATGCTCTGAGGCAGCTGGTCCACTCCCACGGCCTGCTGGATGTATGGAGAAGGATGCACGCAGACAACAGGCAGTACACCTGGTCCCACATCAGAGAGAATAGAATTTCATCAGCTAGACTAGATCGTTTTTATTGTTTTAAGCATCATTTTAACACTTTTAAAATGTGCAGCATATCACCTGCTGGTTTTACGGATCACTCTTTGCTTTTATGTAATGTTTTTATTAGAAATGTTTTACCCAGAAGTGCATATTGGCATTTTAACTCGGTTTTAACATTTGATAAAATTTTAAAGAGGCCCTTATTTATTTCTGGAGTGTTTTTTAGGCAGAGGAAGGAGATTTTAGCAGTCAGTGGTGGGACCATGGTAAGACTGAGATAACATTGCTCTGCCACAGCACACCCTCAATGTCACACAAGACATCATTAGCTCTACAATGTCATACTCATTTCTGCACATATTCTTATATCACATTTCATAGTTTATATTCTAAAATTCATTCATAGCATTCTATTTCCATGTAAATTACTGCTTTATTGAATTTGTATTGCTTTTTAACTGTATCTTATTACGGTGTAAAAGATTTTTTGTTTTATATTAGATTTCTTGTTTTTTATATTTTATGTATGCACCATGACATCAAGTCAAATTCCTAGTATGTGCGAACCTACCTGGCAATAAACCTGATTCTGATTCTGAAAGACCTGGAGAGTGATATAGTGGAACTAGAAACAATAAGTGAGACCACAGGAGATCGAGGATATATTGAAATCCTCAAAGAGAAAAAAATGGCTTTAGCCAACCTGCTGGACGTTAAAGTTCAAGGTGCACTGGTCAGGTCCCGGTTTCTCAACACCAATGAGATGGATGCTCCCACTAGTTTCTTCTTCGACCTGGAGAAAAAGAATGGGCAGAGGCGAGTGATCCACTCACTGCTGTCAGACACAGGGCAGGAAATAACAGAGCCAAGCCAGATCAGGAGGCGAGCTGTGAGCTTTTATTCCACCCTCTACACAAGCGAGTATGAGGAGGGGGAAACTCTGTCCGAGGGGTTCTGTGCCGAACTACCTCAGGTCTCCGAGGAGGCCAACTCACAGCTCGAAGGGCCGTTAACGATCCAGGAGCTGCAGACCGCCCTGCAAGGCATGCAGGGACGGCGGGCTCCTGGTATCGATGGCCTCTCCGTAGAGTTTTACGAAGCCTACTGGGACGTCTTGTCACATGACCTTTTAGACGTTTTTAATGAAAGTCTGGCCTCTGGCTCTATGCCGATGTCCTGCAGGAGAGCGGTGATCACGCTGTTACCAAAAAAAGGAAACCTGCAGGACATCAAAAACTGGCGCCCTGTGTCTCTGCTGTGTGTGGATTACAAACTTCTGTCCAAGGCTTTGGCCACCAGGCTGGGGAGGGCTGTGGAGCAGGTCATCCACCGGGACCAGACCTACTGTGTGCCCGGCAGGTCCATGGTGGACAATGTCCACCTAATTCGAGATGTTTTGGAGGTCTCCAGCTCATTGGGCATTAATACTGGTCTGATTTCTCTAGATCAGGAAAAGGCTTTCGACCGCGTTGAGCACAGCTTCCTCTGGAAAGTAATGGAGAAGTTTGGGTTCAGCGCTGGTTTCATAGCCAAGATCAAGGTGTTGTACAATAAGATTGAGAGTGTGCTGAAGTTCAACGGTGGGTTGTGTGCTCCTTTTAGAGTGTGTAGAGGGGTCCGGCAGGGCTGTGCTCTGTCTGGCATGCTCTATGCACTCTCCCTGGAACCCCTCCTCAACAAAATACGCTCCAAACTGCAAGGGCTGTTTTTACCTGGTTTTAATGGAAACATGGTTTTATCAGCGTATGCAGATGATATCATTGTTTTTATTAGAGACCAAAAAGATACAGACATTTTAGTTAACATCGTGAGGGAGTTTAGTTCAGCATCGGCAGCGAGGGTGAATTGGAAGAAAAGTGAGGCCCTCGCTGTCGGTGAGTGGAGTGGCGGTCTCCCAGTTCTTCCCCAGAACATGGTCTGGAAAAAAGATGGAATAAAGTACCTGGGGGTGTTCTTGGGAAACACAAATATAGTCCTGAAGAACTGGGAGGACGTCATAGGGAAGATAGAGGGAAAGCTCTCCAAGTGGAAGTGGCTGCTCCCTCAGATGTCTTTTAAAGGTAGAGTGTTGGTTTTAAACAACCTTGTGGCATCCCAACTGTGGCACCGCCTTACCTGTGTAGACCCTCCCTCAGGCTTACTAGCCCAGATACACAAATAAAAAATGTTTGGGAGGGTCTACACTGGGTGCCACAGGGGGTGCTGTTTTTATCTAGAGAGGAGGGGGGACAGGGCCTTATCCACCTGGCCAGCCGAACAGCCACTTTTAGGATACAGTTTTTACAGAGGTATCTGACCGGCCCGGCTGATTTGGTGTGGAGAGATGTGAGCAGCTGCATTCTCCGACGCGTGAGTAACCTGGGGCTGGATGCTGCTGTGTTTTTAAATCTTGGGCCCTTTTTAACCATAAAAGGTGTCCAAAGACTGACTCTCTGTACTGGTTGTTGAAAGAGCCTCTGATTCACAAAGCCAGGTTGGACGTCGGCAGCAGCGAAACACCCGGCCTGACGGTGGCGCTGTGCCGATCCAAGACCCTGTGCCTTCAGCAGTTGGTGGATGCAGTGGGGCCGGAGCTGAGCGATGCCCGGGCCCTGGGCTCTCTGCTGGGTCTGCACTCTGTCCGGGTGGCCGAGAGGCTCCTACAACTCTGGAGCCAGATCCTCTGCCCTGATGACAAAAGACGTTTAAGGAGCTTCGGACAGGGAAGAGCCAAGCCGGACCCAGCAGACCCTTTCCCGGAGATCTACCTGAGCCCAGGGCTCGGAGAGCTGGCCGGCCCCCTGCTCGGGGTCGCAAACAAAGAGGGAATGACTGTCCACAGGGCTGACAAGAAAACACTTTACATGAACATTGTAAAGACGACCAACAAAATGTGCTGAAGGACAGGGCCTCCACTGTGTGGAGCACCAGACCGGGTGCAGGAAGCGGACCAGGCCCACAGTGGAGGATTTCATACAAACCTCCCATTAAAAAACGTACTGCCGACCTCCAGTGGAGAATTTGACACGGTGCCATCGCCTGTAATTCTTTTATCTCCATTATTAATCCTGCTGTTTTTAACAAGTGTCCATCTTGTGGTTTTAGAGAGACTGTTTTCCATGTTTTTACAGAGTGCAAGAGACTCACGGGTTTCTTCTCTTTCAACATTGGTTTTTAGTCTTTTTAGTATAGCTTTTACCGAGAGTGTTTTTATCATGGGGGCTCCATATGGCAGCTCCAGCTCTCTGGCGAAGCAAAAATGGCCATTTATTTAAGCAGCAGAAACAGAGTTGAAAATAGGAAAGAAGAAGAATCAAAAGCGATCTGGCTGTGCAACATCAGAGCCAGACTCTGGCTGGAGCATCGTTTTATAAACACATTGGGGATCTGGACGCTTTTAAACAGCGTTGGTGCTATGATGATATCGTGTGTTCTGTTGTTGATGAGGATTTGCACTTTGCATTTTATTCCACAATGAAGCTCTTTATTTGAAATATATGTATAATTGATCGTATGTAAATAAAGTGTTTTTATCAAAGTCAAAAGTCGTCTTCTTCTTCTTCTTCTTCTTCTTCTTCTTCTTCTTCTTCTTCTTCTTCTTCTTCTATGTTGTTACTGTAAATGTGTAATTCTACATACTTTCTACTTTCTTGTTTAGTTCTAGTCTTTTAATTTGTAATGAACAATGCCATGTCTTTTGATGCTGCTGCAACACAAACATTTCCCAAATTGGGATCAATAAAGTACTTTGTATTCGTATTAGGGGCAGAAACACCCTCATTAGGGGCCGAAAGACCATCTTTTGGGGCAGAAAGACCCTCTTTTGGGGCAGAAAGACCCTCTGTAAGGCAGAAAGACCCTCATTTGGGGCAGACAGACCCCTCTTTAGGGGCAGAAAGAACCTCATTTTGGGGCAGAAAGATCCTCATTAGGACCCTCATTAGGACCTTCATTTGGACCCTCATTTGGACCCTCATTAGGACCCTCATTAGGACCCTCATTAGGCCCCTCTCCGGCCCCTGTCCTGCATCAGGACCACCTATTTGTTTCCTCAGAATAATGAGCGGAGGTGACGCTCTCCACCCAGAATGCCGAGCGCCTCGTTAACAATGCGTGCACTAATTGGCGGCGGTGCCCCCCCGCCCGCCCCCCCCCCCCAGGTCTCACAGACAGACGTTTGATTTGTTTACGAGCTCCATTTGTCCCCCGCTCTCTCTCACAGTGTGGATCAGAGCGTGGCAGCGTGGAGCTAATAAACCTCGACTTCATAAATAATGCAGCGTCTGACATCATGCAACCTGAGGGGGGGGGGGGATCGGGGGGGGGGGCTGTCAGACTCTAAAACCAGCTCTCACACACTGGCAATTAAGAAAGTTCCCTAACGAGCGTCGGTGAGACTCGTCATGGAGCATCTGAGGAGTCGAGGGTTTGGAGAAACGAAGACTCTGTAACGCCAATTAAAGAAGATCCTGTTTCAGAGGGGCGGGCTGTTTGCTCGTTAAGAGAGAAACAACAACATGAAGTCAGAGAGAAGAAGAAGAAGAAGAAGAAGAAGAAGAAGAAGAAGAAGAAAAAAAGAAGAAGAAGAAAGAAGAAGAGGATGCTCCATCAGGCTCCAGCTGCTCAGAGAGACAGAGAAGAAACACGACTCGTTAAAACTGCAGATATCATGAGGTTTAGTTTGTGAAGAGCTCCGTCTCCTCTTCCTTCTTCTTTCTATTCGTCGCATTCCTGTTGCTCTGCTGTGTGTGTGTGTGTGGTTGTGTGTGTGTGTGTGTGTGTGTGTGTGTGTGTGTGTGTGGCTCCTAAACACACCTGTAAGGTCTGGTAGTCCCTGCAGTGAGAGTCTACTGAGACACGGAGCTCTTTTTACACACACCCTCACACACACACACACACACACACACACACATACATAACACACACACACACACACACACACAACAACACACACGCACACAACCACACACACACACACCCCTTCATACGGGTGTGTGTACAGGTGAGTTATCTCAGGTGACGCCCCCTCTTCTCCTCCATCCCTTTCTATCAAATGCAACGTGCAGTAAGTCATGTGATCGTGACGACCTCCCGCTGTGTGTGTCTGGTGAGTTCATGTTAACCCCCCCAGCGCTGCCTTCAGTACCACAGGAGAGCTGTCACTGCGGATCACACACACACACACAACCACACACACACACACACACAAACACACACACACACACAAACACACACACAAACACACACACAAACACACACACACAAACACACACACAAGGATGTCAAACCTGCCTCAGATAAGATGCACAATTTTCCAGATGATCTATTGCAGTCTCTGGCCGTGTCTCATTTCAAAGATTTCCCCTCCTCGACTCCTCGACTCCTTGAATCCTCGGTCCTCCGGTAGTGTCCCGGAAATGGATTCCAGCGCGTCATGTTGAAGGACATCTCATTTCTCTAAATGCACTTCGAGGGCCGAGGATCGAGCGTGGAGGAGGCTCTCTGGAGGAGCTATAACCGAGGAGAGAGGAGAGAGGAGAGAGGAGAGAGGAGGCTCTCTGGAGGCTCTCTCCTCTCTCCTCGGTTATGGAACCGAGGAGAGAGGAGAGAGGAGAGAGGAGAGAGGAGAGAGGAGGCTATCTGGAGGAGCTATAACCGAGGAGAGAGGAGAGAGGAGGCTCTCTGGAGGAGCTATAACCGAGGAGAGAGGAGAGAGGAGAGAGGAGGCTCTCTGGAGGAGCTATAACCGAGGAGAGAGGAGAGAGGAGAGAGGAGAGAGGAGAGAGGAGGCTCTCTGGAGGAGCTATAACCGAGGAGAGAGGAGAGAGGAGAGAGGAGAGAGGAGGCTCTCTGGAGGAGCTATAACCGAGGAGGAGGAGAGGGAGAGAGGAGGCTCTCTGGAGGAGCTATAACCGAGGAGAGAGGAGAGAGGAGAGAGGATAGAGGAGGCTCTCTGGAGGAGCTATAACCGAGGAGAGAGGAGAGAGGAGAGAGGATAGAGGAGGCTCTCTGGAGGAGCTATAATCCAGGATACACTGATGGGTCCACGGTCCTCCCTCCGGCCTCCACGCTCCTCCACGGTCCTCCACGGTCCTCCACGGCTCCTCCACGGCTCCTCCACGGTCCTCCACGGCTCCTCCACGGATGCATTTCCGGCAACAGAGATGTTTCAAAGAGTCGTGACGCACGGCCGGACTGATCTCAGCCAATCACAGCTCTGCATGCATCCCCTGGATATTATTTTATTAACTGCTTGAATCAGACGCGATGTTTCCAGAGAGAACAGCTGTGAGGTCCGTGCAGAAAGCAGAGCAGTGTGTATCATATATATCACTCAGTATAACAGGCCTACTCTCTGTGTTTGCTTTAGTTTAGTAGATATCTACAAACAGTCCAGATGTTTCTAAAACCATTTAGTGCTTCAGATAATAAAATACACAACGGCTGGAGCCTGATGATGCTTTAGGAGCTGTAGGTGTGTGTGGTACAGTGTGTAGGTGCGTGTGGTACAGTGTGTAGGTGTGTGTGGTACAGTGTGTAGGTGTGTGTGTGGTACAGTGTGTAGGTGTGTGTGGTACAGTGTGTAGGTGCGTGTGGTACAGTGTGTAGGTGCGTGTGTGGTACAGTGTGTAGGTGTGTGTGGTACAGTGTGTAGGTGTGTGTGTGGTACAGTGTGTAGGTGTGTGTGGTACAGTGTGTAGGTGTGTGTGGTACAGTGTGTAGGTGTGTGTGTGGTACAGTGTGTAGGTGTGTGTGGTACAGTGTGTAGGTGTGTGTGGTACAGTGTGTAGGTGTGTGTGGTACAGTGTGTAGGTGTGTGTGTGGTACAGTGTGTAGGTGTGTGTGTGGTACAGTGTGTAGGTGTGTGTGGTACAGTGTGTAGGTGTGTGTGGTACAGTGTGTAGGTGTGTGTGTGGTACAGTGTGTAGGTGTGTGTGGTACAGTGTGTAGGTGTGTGTGGTACAGTGTGTAGGTGTGTGTGGTACAGTGTGTAGGTGTGTGTGGTACAGTGTGTAGGTGTGTGTGGTACAGTGTGTAGGTGTGTGTGTGGTACAGTGTGTAGGTGTGTGTGGTACAGTGTGTAGGTGTGTGTGGTACAGTGTGTAGGTGTGTGTTGTACAGTGTGTAGGTGTGTGTGGTACAGTGTGTAGGTGTGTGTGGTACAGTGTGTAGGTGTGTGTGGTACAGTGTGTAGATAAAGCGGACAGACAGGTCTCAGTTGGTTTGGTGTCCTATGCTTACTTTTAATACTTGTAAATAAAACTTAGTGTGTGTGTGTGTGTGTGTGTGGTGTGTGTGTGTGTGTGTACAGCACTGAGAATAATTCCTGCTTATCTCTCCTCTGATATCCTCCCAGCCTCGCTCCTCCCTTCCTTACACTCGTGTGGCATTAACATTTAAATGCCGCTGTAAACACAACGGGAGGCTGTGTGTGTGTGTGTGTGTGTGCGTGCGTGTGTGTGTGTGTGTGTGGGTGTGTGTGTGTGTGTGTGTGCGTGTGTGTTTGTGTGTGAGTGCATGCATACACCAGGTGATGAACACACCAGGTGATGAACACACCAGGTGATGAACACACCAGGTGATGAACACACCTGAGCCTTCAGACTGCAGAGTAAACCTCTGGAGAACAGTGAGTGTTCAGCTCTAAGGAATTTATACATTCACAGCAACATTATCCTTTTCATTCATGACATTTGTCACGCCACAGCCACACACACACACACACACACACACACACACACACACTCACACACACACTTATGCTAATGTGTGAACACACACATGTTTTATTTACAGCCTGTGGAAAACAGTAATAACTATAACTGGATTATTTTAATACAACACACAGCAGAACAATGTATCATCAACCGAGCGTCTGGAAATACAGAGGAGCAGGAGGACAAAGGGAATTAAGGGATAAGGAATGTCTCTCACACACACACACACACACACACACACACACACACACACACACACACACACACACACACAGTATCAATGCTCTCATTCATTAACTATTCCTTTCAGTTAATTAAAGGTTACTCAGATGGAATAAGGCTTATCTGGAGAGTCACTCTGAGCAGCTAACTGCTGACACACACACACACATATACACACACACACACACACACAAACAAACACACACACACACACACACATATACACACACACAAACAAACAAACACACACACACACATATACACACACACACACAAACACAAAAACACACAAACACACACTCCTCACTGGTGAAACGTATCTTTCTGGAAGTATATCAGATGAGCATCACAGACAGAGGGATCTTTTTCTACATTACACACTGACACACACACACACACACACACACACACACACACACACACACTGAGGTCTCGGAGTGTGAGTGGTATGATGTGTGTATCGTCCCTGAAATCTGAACAAACGTATCTGCTTCATCTTCAGGAGCAACACATCGCTCGATGACACTAACGGACAGAAATGTGACAGGGAGTAGTCAGTACCACATTTATTTTGGTACTGACTACTTCCTGGGGTGTAAAAAAGGAGATATCTTCTTTTCATGTACTTGTAGTTTCTACCTGTACCTGCAGCCCTGATGTGTCTGAAGCAGATTGTAACCCTCTCTCCACAGGGGGCCGTGTGTGTTTACCCCGCTCACCGACACTCACAACAAATTATTTTCCCGCGTAGAAAAGCCAAGCTGTGCCGCGCCGCTTGTGTATTTAAAAACTGCATTTTCCCAGTGACAGCCCCCCCGCGGAGCTAAATAAAGGCATTTATTCTGCAGCGAAGCCCGCAGATATGCTTTCATTAGCGCCGCGATTAGCATAGAGCTCGTTACCGCCGGCTGTTAGTGAAACAAAGAGTGTGTCGTTACACACAAATCACTTCACACACACACTGGCCAGGAATATAACACAGAGAAGATGTTACACAGATGATTATTCAGCTGTAATAACACACAGATCTGAGGAAAGGCTTCATGTTTACACAAACACAGTTTCCTTCTTTCTGCATCCACACTGACAGAGCTCTTTCTCGTCCTTTCAGTTCAGCTTCAGTGTTTCCTTCATATGGAAGTACACATGAGAGAAGCAGTGATTGGGTCAGGTGACTTTAAACACACCTGTTCACCAGTCTAATGCTGTGAATCCTACCTGTGGGAGTGATGGTCCTCCTGAAGGCTGATTCTTTGCGTTCCTGATATTTTCTCCGATGTATCTTTGTAATGCACGACTTTTAAATCAAGGGTTGCATCGCTGCTGTTTGCAGATGTGATAACTATGTATATAAATAAGTAGATTGCAAGAAGACAAACAGATGATGGTTATCGGGGACTTACTGTGGGATGAAAGGGTCTGTGGTTTTACTCAATGAGGCGTCTGAAACACAGATAACTTTAAAAGATGGAATATAAAGCACAGCTGCATAGTGTGTGTGTGTGTGTGTGTGTGTGTGTGTGTGTGTGTGTGTGTGTGTGTGTGTGTGTGTGTGTGTCACTGTGACATTAGTTCATCCTGCAGGACAGAGATCTCTTCAAGCTTTCTGATGAATCTATAAATGGAGCAGCTTCTCTTCTCGTTGTCTGCTCTCTCACGTCTTAAACTTCACGCAGCATTAACAGCTCCGTGTTAGACGAGCAGCGGCTCAATGAGAATCCTCCATTAGATTTGATTGTAACACCCCCGATACATCCGTCTTATCAATCTGACTTTATTTGATATGTAGTTATCCCTGAACATTTCAACATCTCCAGAGATATCTCCAATCACTGCAGGCGTTTAAAAATCCAGAAACAGGTCGTTGTGTTTCTTCAGGGTTCGTCTGCAGTGGAAACAAAGGGAATAAAGAAAGGGCAAACACACCCAGAGGAGCCACTCTGATCTGCTGGGGCAAACACTTTATTTGATCCTGTAATTAAAGAGCGGGTTGGAGGCGCACAGGTGGAGGAGGCGCACAGGTGGAGGAGGCGCACAGGTGGAGGCGCACAGGTGGAGGAGGCGCACAGGTGGAGGCGCACAGGTGGAGGAGGCGCACAGGTGGAGGAGGCGCACAGGTGGAGGCGCACAGGTGGAGGAGGCGCAACACAGACATATGAAACCATCGGAGGAGAAACAGGAAGCAGTCTGCAGCAAAACTGATTACTGAAGAGCAACACTTTCTAATAAACACACACACGCACACACGCACACACACACGCACACACACACACACACACACGCACACGCACACACACACACACACACACAAGCACGCACACACACAGCAGATGGACTCGGCGTGAGCTCCCGTCTTTATCTCCACTCTGAATTTGCTGTGTGTGTGAGTGTATGTGTGTGTGTGTGTGTGTGTGTGAGCGTTGTGTGTGTGTGATGATTGTCCAAAATAAAAGTCAGGCCATGAATGAATCAAATCAAATCAAAAATCAAGTTTTATTTATATAATACATTATTTAACGATTTTTGGTCGAGCCAAAGTGCTGTACATATAATAAAAAAGGACCGTACAGTAAAGACATTTTACAGCAAATACAACAGCACAGTTAGTGCAGAATAGCAGTATGAGAAAAATGACACCCTCTGTCCTTAGACCCTCACATCGTACAAGGAAAAACTTCCAGAGAAAAAACCCACAGTTTAAAGGGAAAAAATGGGAGAAACCTCAGGGAGAGCAACAGAGGAGGGATCCCTCTCCTCTCCCAGGACGGACAGACGTGCAATAGATGCCGTGTGTAAATCGAAGAAATAATACATTCTACAGCGTAGGTAGACCAAATGTTTGGAAATGCATGTGTCTATGATAAGAAGATGAATCCACGAGGATGTCAAAAACAATCCTGTGGGAGCCATCAGGGAAGTAGTATGATGAGAGTCAGGCAGGACCGCAGAGACACGCCCAGCCACGACCCGAAGTCCACGATTTAATCCAGAACTCAGGATAGAGGATCCAGGGCACACGACCACAGCAGACCGGATCAGACACGGCTTCGGGTCCCGGCGTAGATGTAGACACAAAACACAGATTTGGGAGAAGCTGGGATTAATCGGAACATGAGAATACACAGACACAGACAGACAGAAGGAAGAAGGAAGAACAAGCACTCCCTTAGGATAGGTTGAGGGAAAAGGGTAGCAAGTGCAAAATGAAGGACTCTGATCGGCTGCATGGTTGGTCTATCTGTTCCTTTCTTTGATTTGTACTTGTTAAGCTAAGGGGGAACAGGTGAAGCTAACGGGTGGAGCTAACAGGTGGAGCTAACAGGTGAAGCTAACGGGGAACAGGTGAAGCTAACGGGTGGAGCTAACAGGTGGAGCTAACAGGTGAAGCTAACGGGGAACAGGTGAAGCTAACGGGTGGAGCTAACAGGTGGAGCTAACAGGTGAAGCTAACGGAGAACAGGTGGTTCTCATCAGGCTTTCTGAAAAAGGCCTCAGGCCGTGTCTCAATTCAGGGGCTGCACCCTTCGGAGTACGCAGCCTAGGCGGTCCACGGAGGACCCATCCCACGTAGACCGGGTAGGCTGGACCGAGCGGCCTACGAAATGAGACGGTCTAGCCTACGGAGCGCTTCGTATTTACGTCACGTGATACGCGCTGTTCGGTTGCGCTGCTCCAGCAGCCTGCTAGCAAATTAGCTTACAAGCTAACTCAGCTGAAAAGGATCCAGAAATGGCCAGGTAAATAAGATGAAGCTGTTCCTTTAGCCCCCAGTAATGTTACATTAGTAAGTTAACAGTAATTATATATAGCTGATGTAATTTAATATTATTTCATATTTAAAATAAGTCTTAATTTTTCTGTACTAATAAAACACTATGTATTTTTAAATGAACCAAAGCATGTTGTATAGATTGATTCTTAACAATATTAGTGTTCTAATCTTAATAGCTGTGATCATAACAGTTTATATTCTCCTTCTTCCCCTAAACCAGCCCAGATGATGTCCCACTGACCCCAGGTCAGCACCTCCAGGTCCAGCAGCACCGTCACCCCCGCTGCTGAAATACACAATTAAACATTTTCTATGACCTATTTTCTGTATTAATAAAATTAAACTGAACTGAAGAAAGTTGAATGACCAAGAGATATCCTATTATTCCACTGCTTATGTACACATGTTGGAAATAATGGTTAAAACCTCAGTAAATGAAATACACAATGTGTTTAACAATTACTATTTTCATTTAATTTTGTATTTTCATCTTATCACAAAGTAGAGGGAAGAATATATCCATCCTCTCTCTGCAGCTTCACGTCTTCCATTATTATAACTTCCATCATTGAGACAGAGGAAATCAATCATGTACTTTAACATCACCAGCAGTGAAACAAATATCAGCAAAAGTGTGTTTATGGAGTTGTTTATTTTTATATATGTGCAGCAAGTATATAGAAGCAGCGTTTTGGAGAATCAGACGGACTCGAGCTATAATCGTTCAATATTATAAAGAAAGGACACAGAAAAAATCTAATTCTGAAACTAAGACACAAGTCTGTAGGACGGCAGCAAGCAGAGGTCTGGCTGGAGGATGGTCCTGATCGCCGTTTTGCTTTCTCCAGCACCTCGGGGGGTCCAGGTGGATGGAGGCTCTGTCCTGATGATCCGCTGGGGTTAGGGGTCCTTCTCCAGCACCACGGGGGGTCCAGGTGGATGGAGGCTCTGTCCTGATGATCCGCTGGGGTTAGGGGTCCTTCTCCAGCACCTCGGGGGGTCCAGGTGGATGGAGGCTCTGTCCTGATGATCCGCTGGGGTTAGGGGTCCTTCTCCAGCCCCTCGGGGGGTCCAGGTGGATGGAGGCTCTGTCCTGATGATCCGCTGGGGTTAGGGGTCCTTCTCCAGCACCTCGGGGGGTCCAGGTGGATGGAGGCTCTGTCCTGATGATCCGCTGGGGTTAGGGGTCCTTCTCCAGCACCTCGGGGGGTCCAGGTGGATGGAGCTCTGTCCTGATGATCCGCTGGGGTTAGGGGTCCTTCTCCAGCACCTCGGGGGGTCCAGGTGGATGGAGGCTCTGTCCTGATGATCCGCTGGGGTTAGGGGTCCTTCTCCAGCACCTCGGGGGGTCCAGGTGGATGGAGGCTCTGTCCTGATGATCCGCTGGGGTTAGGGGTCCTTCTCCAGCACCTCGGGGGTCCAGATGGATGGAGCTCTGTCCTGATGATCCGCTGGGGTTAGGGGTTACCTTCTCGCACCTCGGGGGGTCCAGGTGGATGGAGGCTCTGTCCTGATGATCCGCTGGGTTAGGGGTCCTTCTCCAGCCCTCGGGGGGTCCAGGTGGATGGAGGCTGTGTCCTGATGATCCGCTGGGGTTAGGGGTCCTTCTCCAGCACCTCGGGGGGTCCAGGTGGATGGAGGCTCTGTCCTGATGATCCGCTGGGGTTAGGGGTCCTTCTCCAGCACCTCGGGGGGTCCAGGTGGATGGAAGCTCTGTCCTGATGATCCGCTGGGGTTAGGGGTCCTTCTCCAGCACCTCGGGGGGTCCAGGTGGATGGAGGCTCTGTCCTGATGATCCGCTGGGGTTAGGGGTCCTTCTCCAGCACCTCGGGGGGTCCAGGTGGATGGAGGCTCTGTCCTGATGATCCGCTGGGGTTAGGGGTCCTTCTCCAGCACCTCGGGGGTCCAGGTGGATGGAGGCTCTGTCCTGATGATCCGCTGGGGTTAGGAGTCCTTCTCCAGCACCTCGGGGGGTCCAGGTGGATGGAGGCTCTGTCCTGATGATCCGCTGGGGTTAGGGGTCCTTCTCCAGCACCTCGGGGGGTCCAGGTGGATGGAGCTCTGTCCTGATGATCCGCTGGGGTTAGGAGTCCTTCTCCAGCACCTCGGGGGGTCCAGGTGGATGGAGGCTCTGTCCTGATGATCCGCTGGGGTTAGGGGTCCTTCTCCAGCACCTCGGGGGGTCCAGGTGGATGGCAGCTCTGTCCTGATGATCCGCTGTGCACACACAGATTAGGGGTCCTTCTCCAGCAGATCCATTTCTCCAGAATTGTCCTAATTACAGAGAAAAACAAGAGAGAAAGTAAAAAGTGAATTAATCATATTAAACACAGGGCTGCAAAAGTATTATTGCAAAATGTAACTCTAAGCATTTCAGACAAACAATCCTTAAAGGATCATTTAAAATGATGTACTGTTTTGGTTTTTAACTAAAGAGATGAAGTGACAGTCACACGTGCATCCCTCTGACAGCACGGCACAAACTAGCATCAAGCTAAAGGCTGCTGTCTATTTGTGATTGTCTTATTATTATGGGATTAGGATAAATAAAATAAACTTTAACCTAAATAAAAGATGATCAAATCTGGTGGAAATATTGAAAATAGGCTCTTTAGCCCTTAGCCGTACCTCGAAGCAGCACGAGCTGAACACAAAGGTTGTAATGTTGTCCCAAAGTTTAATAAACAGCAAAACATTGCAACATGTCAGAGAACAGAATAAAGCTAACAGCAGCTACACGTCAGGGTAGCATTTTATAAATCCCACCGTACTGTAGGCTATACCGGTCTACATGTTTTCACTTTGGTCCATTTATGTAATATAAATATAACTTATCTATAACAGAGCCAAGATCTCTGTATGACTTTAGTAAACTTCTGAATTGAATCAAAAATAAGTGCAGTACGTCCAGCTAGCTAGTTAGCGTCACTAACGTCACGTATTTATCCGTATTATTTAACGAAAATGTACGTTTGAATGCCCCTTGGGTTTGACGTGTGTGACGTTAGTTAATTTAAAGTAAGTTAAAACCCAATACTCACTTTTATTAGTGATTCCTCCGCTTGCAGCTGCTTTTAAATCCACTCTGCTGGGCAGACCGGAAGACATTTAACTTGAACAAAACTCACTCTTCCCTGCGCGCATTGCACCCTGGGATATGGTAGACCGCGGAGTGTACATCAGATGTATCCTTCAAATCCGGGAAAAGAAGACTGCATTCGTGGGCCGCATTCGGAGGAGTCTCGTCTTTTAAAAAAAATAGGGACAGCCTTCTTTCGGCGGAAGTGACGTATGCGGTCTACAGATGCAGCCTCCGAAGGGTGCAGCCCCTGAATTGAGACACGGCCTCAGACTGAAGGCTGCAGTCTGAATCTACAGCAAGCATCTCTGTCTGCTAATTAAAACCAGCAGACCACTTCATCACATTACATCTAACCAGGGTGACAGACTGTGTGTGGTGTGTGGTGTGTGTGTGTTGTGTGTGTGTGTGTGTGTGTGTGTGTGTGTGTGTGTGTGAGAGAGTGTGTTGATCACATTAGATGTTCGCTCTGCCTTCATTGATCACAGTCAGACTCTGTCGACACTCATTTAGCTTCCTGATATCTAACTAACGTCCAGACAACATGCAGGTAGACAGAGAGGTGTGTGTGTGTGTGTGTGTGTGTGTGTGTGTGTGTGTGTTTTAAGACAGATCCATTCCTCCTTGGTTTAAATAATGTGAATCAAATACAGAGCAGATGAATAGTGTGTCAGTGTGGACGCTTCTCCACATATTTC
>CM062285.1:1022038-1064538 GCA_031216635.1 Dissostichus eleginoides
TGATAATAACCCTAACACTAACTGAAGTTTCCCCGACTCTGTGAAGGCTTTAAGAAGCATCTGAAGATCAGGTCTTTGTAAAGTATCAAACACTGGAAACAGTGAAGAAGCTCCTTCAGGATCCAATGATTGAAACCTTCGCCTCTCAGCAAGGAGACGATCATCGTTTGACCGAACTCAAGCAGTCAGTCTTCACCCTGACAGGAAGTGTAGATCATATAACAGGATATGCTTCCTTAATGCAAGCTACAGGTGTGTGTGTGTGTGTGTGTGTGTGTGTGTGTGTGTGTGTGTGTGTGTGTGTGTGTGTGTGTGTGTGGTGTGTGTGTGTGTGTGTGTTATCTAACATCATGTCCCTCCTGTAGATACCGCCTGCAGGCTGTCAGACATTTGTTCCTTGAACTCCTGCTAAATGATAAAGTGAGGAACAGAGTCTCTGGTGAGCGGTTCATGTCGTACAGATTACAGAAAGGTGTGTAACAGGCCGCCTGCAGCAGGTCTCTGCACAGCAACCAGAAGGTGTGTGTGTCTGCTGCTCACACACACTTTCAGACGCTGTGTGTGTCTGCTGCTCACACACACCTTCAGACGCTGTATCCTTTCTGTTCCTCCACCATGTAGAGTCTCTAAGAAATGATTTAATCTTTCAACCAATCTGAAGGTGAACAGGTGAAATATTTGCATTTACTGATCAGTGTGTTTAAAGCTGAGTTACACAATTAGTTTAACCGTAACCAAACATTACATGGATGTACTTTATGCTAAGCTAGGCTAACCACAGGAAGGAAAGCCAATGATCTTATTCCAAAATGTCAAACTGTTCGTACAACAGTCTGTGTTTTTATTGCAAAACATGCTGCAAATACACAAAGAACTTTGTAAAGGGTTGTGGAGTTAACTCTTCCAGAATATATATTAAAGTTTGTATCTCAATCTGCTTTTAAATTGGCTTTCACATGAAGTTGTGAGTTTCTCCTAATTAGATAAATATGTATAGTGTATATGTGATTATATTTTATGATGAAGCTTCTTTATTTAGACCTGATGTTAAACAAAGGTCTCTGTAATTAACTTTCATCGTGACTGAAAAACGCCTCTCTTTTCTTCATATCTACTTAAACTCATATCAATTGTTTTTCTCATCAGATGCATGTTATTTTCAGCCTCCCTGCGTCATCACATGTAGTGCAAACAAAACAAGAGACAAATGTCACCAAGGAGAGAAATAACTTTAGTTTCTAAGGTAACTCTGAAGACCTTTACACCCACTCTGCAAAGTTTCTATCACGCTCCGACAAGGAAAACTTTAGCTCAATGTCTTTGTGTGTTTGACTGCTTTCACATTTAGTGGGCCTTTAATCAATCAAATCAGATGCAGATGATTCAATAATGGATTGAATTGTATTTAAGAGGCCCTATTAATCTCCTCCCTGTAGTTTGTTCCAGGTGTTTGATAAATGATAGTATGTTGGAGGTTTTCAGTGTAATAACAGTCTCCCAGTGCTCCTTTAAACCCAGCTGATGGTAGGATCTCAATCAATGTTTATTTATATATTAGTATCTGTGTGTCAGTAAACTGTGAACACTGTGGCACTTCATGATGGCGCAGCGACACACAGCGAGCGGCACGATCAATGACTGCCGTCGATAGAGAGCTCAAAGTGTGCACTCAATAGTCAGTGTGTGAGAGTGTTGGTATTTAGCACTATTTGGGGATGTCAGTTTGTTTACACAGTCACGAGGACCTCTCTCTGTTTCCTCCTGAAGACCTTTCATATCAGTACAGAACACACAGTGGTCCCTATAGATCCCTGCAGTTATTGTATTTAATTCTGACAGTATGAAACATTTTCTGTGCAACATTAGTACAAGTGCTGCCTCCTCTGGCCGTATCTAGGTACTGTTTATTATCTGTCAAATCTTTACAGTAGAGTGGCTGTGCGAAATGTTATATCTCAGAGACATAAAGTATAAACTCTGCTCTTATAGACATGTTCCCTCAGTGACGTGTGTGAATGCAAATTAATGCAAATTAAATCATATTATATTTGGCCCCCTATAACCACGTCTACTGGAGATATCCGTTTGAGTCCCAATTAGGCACCAAACATGACTTCTTCATTGGAAATATGATTGCGATACACTTGCAGGAATTACATTAAAAAAAACTTTGTACAGCGGTATGTGTGTGGGTGTGTGTGTGTGTGTGTGTGTGTGTGTGTGTGTGTGTGTGTGTGTGTCTCTTTGTGACGTGAAGGACAGGCGACACGCCGTGAAACAATGAACACGTCGTCTGACTGTAAAGAGCAGAAACACAAACAGGTGCTCTGACCTGGACAGGTGTTTGTTGGTGCAGCGGTGTGTGTCTGTGTGTTTGTGTGTGTGTGTGTCTGTGTGTGTGTGTGTGTGTGTGTGTGTCTGTGTGTGTGTGTGTGTGTTCAAGCATACCTAACTCAATCAAAGGCTCCAGTAGCTCTTCAGAGCGAGCCGCTGTTGTTGAAATAACTGATTTACTGGAGCGATTAAATTCTTCCACCACCGTACATGTTGATCCTAGTGTGTGTGTGTGTGTGTGTGTGTGTGTGTGTGTGTGTGTAGGTGTGTGTAGGTGTGTGTTCGTGCATTCATCCGTCACCTGCAACATCCCAGCCGCCGCTGACTGGATTTGACATAATTCAGGTGAGATGAAGCGTTTGGTCTCAGTGTTCCTGTTTCTGTCTGAACGGCTTCATTGGACCGCAGCGCTCTGAGGAAGTGTGTGTACGGAAATATCTTATTCTGCAAATACAAATAAATAATATGATCCACTGTTTGTGCTTCTGCAGATTCAGGTTTGCTTTGATGACTTTAGCACCTGGATGCAGTTACAGTTAAATCTAGAAGCTACTGTGTGATGTGAACATATATAATTAGGATTAATGTGAATAACATCACACAGTATATGCTAACAAAGAGATAAATAACACATAACTTTACACGCATTTCAAAGAATAAATGGAGATTTGAAATGACAGAAAAGATTTTAAACAAGAGCAGTATTGGATTTCGATAATCCATTAATCGTTAAGGTTTTGGTATAGAGAAACAAGACTTTTAAAGACATCATCTTGGACTTTGATAGACAATTATTATTATTTTCTGACAATTTAAAGACTGTTGATTGGCAGATATATAACATATATATATGTTGATGTAATTGTTAGTTGCAGCATTTTATAAACCATGTGGAGCTCATCCTAAAATCATAAAACCCTTGTGTTGAAGACGTGGATGTTATAAGAACAGATCTCTGAAGATGATGATGATGATGATGATGATGATGATGGTGCAGGAGGAGGTGAAGAGCACCACAGGCAAACAGAAAGAGGAGATATGAGTGCAGGGAGGCTGAGAGGATTAAGATGGAGAAGTGAGACGGAGATAAAGAGAATAGGAGGAGATGTGAGGAAGGTAAACACAGATTACAGGATGTGAAGAGGTGGATTAAAGCAGAGTTAAACTCTCACAGAGATCCTGTCTTTCTTTAGGATCCATTATAAAGACCATGAGTTTCTTAAAGGTCCCTTGTCTCATTCTAATGTTGTGTTATTGGCTGTAGTATGAAGGTACAAAATAAAGTTTTGCATTGCCTATCCTGCTATTTGTGTTCATTCTTTTAATCACATAGCATTAAGAAACAATAAAAATGTGCCTACATAACTGTCAGTTGCAGCCCTAGCATTATTATTGGTTTAACTACTAACAGTATATTTTTAACACATTTAAAAAAATGACCATCTTGAACAGCTACAACATTAAAGGTCCCATGTTATGCTTTTCCGGTTATTACCGGTCCCCTTGTGTTATGAAGGTTTTTATGCATGTAAACGGTCTGCAGAGTCACAAACCCTCAAAGTACACCCTGTAGCGAGCAGTGGCGTTTTCTCCCGGAGGCCAAGGGAAGCCAGGCTTCCCCTGTTTTTTCGGATTTCAGTTATAATTTAAATAAGTAAATAAAAACACTTCGTTTAGTTTCGGTAATTCTCCTTTGCTGTGTGTTGCTGCCGGCCCGTCTCTCCCCCATTCTCATTGAGTATTTTACAAAGAGTGAAACAAACAGCGCCCCTCTAGATGTTATGGTGAAACAGTAGATTGCATTCACTGTTGCGAGAGGAGGCCAGCCGAATCTAGCTTCCCTTGGTGGAAAAAAATGGAGGGATTGACCAATCAGATGAGGCCCGCGTGATGCCCCTGCCAACCTGTGATTGGTCAGGGCCATGCCAAGGGAAGCTAGCCGCCTCTAGCTTCCCTTGAAGGGAGGGGCTGGAGGGGCCCAGCCGGCTGGCGATTTGATTGGTCCAGTCAAATCGCATCAACAGTACGTACGTGCTGTACGTAATACTGTAACTGTCATCAACGCCGTTAGAAAAAATTATCAAGCAAATGAAGCATTATGGAGGGTGGAGATTTGGCGTACTTAATCACAAATAACTTTACTAAACTTCCGCTACAGCAGCAACTAAAAATTAAAACAGATGACAGGCCAATGCCCACACTCGAGCTGTGTACACAGAGGAAAAAGGGAGCGAATCGGACGTTCAATAAGGACAATTATGTCCGCACGGAGTGGCTAACTGGAAGCGCTAAACTTCAGCGTCTATTTTGCTGGCCATGTCTTCTTTTTGACAAGGATTCGTGCTCCCTGAACAATCCTTGGGCAACTTCAGGATTCATCGACCTTGCTAACCTGTCACGGGCAATTGAGAGGCACGGTAAATCCAAAAATCACATTGATTGTGCTGTGAAATTGAAGCTTTTTGGACGTGTCAGGATTGACGAGGCTCTGGATTTAGCAAGAACCATTAGCACAAAGAAGCACAATGAACAAGTAAAAAAGAACCGGGATATTCTGAGGAAACTCATCATTGCTGCCCTGTACCTTGCACGTCAAGAACAAGCATTCAGGGGACACAATGAGGCCGCTGGCAGCTCTAACAGAGGCAATTTCGTAGAGCTGGTACGTGCATTTGCAGAGTTTGACACTGCACTTGCGGAGCACTTGGTCTTCAGCGGTATGTCAAACACCATACAAAATGACATAATTGAGAGCATAGCTCGTTCTATCCAGGATGAGACTGATAAAGAAATACACATTTCTCCTTTCATTGCTGTACAAGTGGATGACACATCAGACATTTCCAATAAGTGCCAACTCACTGTAATCATCAGATATGTGAATGAAAAAGGCAGTGTGAACGTTTTCTCGGCTTTTTCGATGTCAGCTTAGAAAGAGACGCAAAAGCTGTAACATCAGTTGTGATGAGAGCCATCGGGAACTACAATCCAACAAACAAACTGATTTGTCAGACTTATGACGGAGCAAGCTGCATGAGTGGACAGCACGGTGGCGTTCAGGCTTTAGTGAAAGCACACTGCCCCAATGCGCTATTCATCCACTGTTATGCTCATAAATTAAATTTGGTTTTAGCACAAGGCACAAACAACATTCAAGCAGCCAAACTGTTTTTTGCCAATCTTGATGCCTTCCACAATTTTTTCTCACGTTCATGTAAGAGATCAGCATTACTGTGTGAAGTTGATCGAGCTGTGCGTGTACCAGGGGGTTCTGCTGTGAGGTGGAACTTTAAAGGCCGCGCGGTACACGCCATCCACGAAGGACGTGGGTCGCTCTGTATCACTTTCGACAAGATAATGACAAAGCAGGGATGGGACAAAGAGACCATTGCACAGAGTGCTTCCTTGAAGCAAAAACTTGAGGATTTTGACTTCACCTTCCTGCTCGGGGTCTTTCAGTCCATTTTCGGCCTCACAGAACCACTCTTCCAGGTTCTGCAAAGTAAGACGGTGGACATAAAAAAATGCCAGGATCGGATCATGAGCACTCTCAGCGCTCTCAAAGCCACAAGAACAGATGAGACATTCAGTCGCATTTACGAGGAAACAGTCAAGGCAGTCGGAGATCCTGTGCGCCGACGTCGCCGCGGCTGGGACGACCTGGAGCAGGGGTTTAACCAGCACCAAGAAGGAGACGAGGAAACGGTTGTGTCTTTCCGGCGTCTTTACTTCCAGATTGTTGACGGCATAGTGTTGCACATGACCCAAAGATTTGCAGATATGGAGCACCTGAACTTTTTTCGCATACTGGAACACACATCATTCGCCTCTTTCTGCAACCCTGCTGCATTTCCCAGCAGTGAGCTGGCTCAGCTGATCAACACGTATCCATTCTTTGATGAGCAGAAGTTAAGGAATGAGCTGCAAACGCTGTACAGCAACAGGTTGTTTCACAAGCCACCAGGAGAGCTGATAGAGCTTCTTATTGAGGATGACCTACAGGGCACACTCTCCGAGGTCTACAAGCTACTCCAGCTCATGCTCACGATACCAGCCACCAGCGCATCAGCAGAGCGCTCCTTTTCCTGTCTAAAAAGGATAAAAACGTATCTGAGGAACACGTGTGGACAGGACAGACTTGTCAACCTAGCCACAATATCCATTGACTCTGTTGTTGTGGAGGACCTAAAGGCCACTGGGACATTCTATGACATTGTTATTGACCACTTTGCCACCATGAAAGACAGGAGAATGGCCTTCCTCTTCAAATAGGGTGAGTGAAATGCACACCCCTTTCTCTCTGTGGCATACCTGTTGCCTGAACTGCCCGTGTAGCTATGTGTGCAATTTCTGATGTTGTTCTGTTGGTTATTGTGCATTGCTTGCCTGGATTTAGCTGCAGATGTTAGTCAGTCTGAAGTAGTTGTTTCATTGCAGTTGTTTAATTGGCACAGGGATCAGCACCGCGGATAGCACCCATATAGGGCGCGATCACCTGAATAGATGAGATTGTTTTGTTACTTTTGGACTACGGACTGAGCTAATTACAGAGACGAGGACTGTTGCTGCACTTGCCGTGTGTGTTAGAAAGGGAAGGGAAGAGAAGGTGGACTATCGCATGCAAATGTTTCTGCACATAATTGTTTTTGAATTCATGTGTTTCATTCACGCCTATTGATTCTTTGATGTGAACGTAAAACTTTAAAGGTCTCCTGATTTACTTTGTGAATGAATGCTTCTTTTTTATTCATTACCGAATCTGCACTGCGCATTGAGCGGCTGGTATTGCATTTGTTATAAATTAAATAAGGAATTAATAAGACGAGAGAGTTTCAGCTGGAGTGCGTGCGGACCTGTCGGTTAGATAACAGGCGTGTGCAAGTCCTGCATCTGTGTGATACAAATGTGTGTAAAATGATACCGGGCGCTGTAATCACTCATCTGGTTACGTTATTGACCAACCCCCCCCCCCCCCCCCCACCCAAAAAAATGGGCTTCCCCTAAATGTTTCCCCACGCCACGCTACTGGTGGCGAGTACAACTCTAACACAGAAAATACCTCCCCAAAACGCCTCGTTGGAGATTTCTCATTTTCTTCCTGGGTCCTGTGACGTGAGGATACCCAGAGGCCACACCCTCTGCCAGCCTTTCACGAAACAAAGCTTCCCAAACCTTTCAGCGATTCATGCCGGATATGCACAGCGTAGGGCTCTGAAGAACGATGCTGTTCCTACTTTGTTTGGACCAGCGGGAGATTCGGGTACACAACCTGTAAGTATTCATTGCTGTTTGTGTATTTATGATGTTTAAAACAAACAAGGTATCTACCACGACTGTTTAAATGGGTAAACGTTTTTCGGACTACTACGTTGGGATCGCGGAGAAATGCTCTCCGCAGACCCATGCTCACAGCGTTATAAACCTTTTTCTTTCTCAATATCAAGCCACACTTATTGTTTTCACTTCGGCTGTGAGTGTGTGTGCTCAGGATGAGTTTCGCTGTATCGCCGACACGGAAGCCTGTCTGATCAGCAGAGCAGACAGGCTGCGAGCAGCAACGTTGCGAGCAGCAACGAGCCTCCAGTCAGAGACCAATCAGAGCACACTGGGCTCACAGGGAGGGGGGGGGCAGGAGCTCCAACAAGCCGTTTAGGACTTAGGAGTGAATACACATGCTATACAGAGATGCTGTATGAGAAACCAATGTGATTTTGGAAAATTGGACAGTATAAATCTATTTTAGTAGACCTCAACAATGGAATTATGATCAGTAGAAATGGCCATGACATGGGACCTTTAAGGCGAGACACGGCAGGCAAAAACATCGTTTTTCATGCACTGATCAATTTTGAGATTTTGTACTATTTTGATTCCATAACATGTTTTCTTTCAGGCTTTTGGAAAGAAAACGTACAAAATACACATTTAGGTGTTTATTTGACTATAGTTTGTCTCTTTGCGTCTGTAGGTTTCTCCTAAATTCACCAAAAGTTAGCATTCTAACGTAACATAAAGTACCGCGACCGCTGTTTGCACCATGTAATCACAGGTATCGTTGGAAAGCTCCGTCTCTCCTGCACAATCTCATCGGATCCAAATATGGTCATTTCCTTTGTATCAGCAACCAATCGTGAAAGTGCAAAGGGGTCTTAAACCAAAAAACGAAATCTCATTGGCTGGTGTCAATTTCTGACAACGTGATTCGTTCAGATGCGTCACGTGGTGTGCTAAAATACTTCCTGGTTAGCTTTCGCTGGAAAATTAAATCTCAAAATGGCAAAAGAACAGCGCAAAAAACGTTCACAGAGAAGACGACAACAATTGTCACTTGCACGAAGCAAGGTTATACAAAAAACAAATGACCCTGACCAAGAAATACCTTCACGGAGTGCGTCGAGGCGCAAGCTGTCATCCAGAGAACAGGAGGGTTTAGCTAGCGCCTCACTGCAATCTTTAAAGGTCGTTTTCTCAAAATATTCTGAGTGAGAAATGTCCACTTCAGTAGCACGTACATACACCAAACCTTCCAGTTATATTCCTATCAATATTCTGAAGGCGTTCACAGAAGGGCTTGTTCATATATCATTCATAGTCTGAATTATATAACATTTTATACCTGAAAACATGGCAAAAATTGATATTTTACGGCTGTTGACAGTATTTTCTGATTTATAGAGTGATAAAAAGAGGTATCCAAAATCCCTTCTGTAAAAACTTTAGATTCTAATATGACTACAAAATGAAACAAGAATTTCGATCCTGGCTTTATCCAATGTTCAGAATTGTGTTCCTGAAATGTATTAAAATATGCGCATATTTAATGGCATTATGGCTCATTTGCATATTTAAACATGCTATTTCAGAAAACTTGTAATACAAAAAACAATCGTCTCAATGTAAGTAATTAACTGGAGAAATTTCTAGCTGATATCTTTAAGTTAAAAAGATTAGCCTATTCACCTGTAGTGTCTCGCTAACTAGCTAGCTGGACGCACTGCACTTATTTTTGATTCAATTCAGAAGTTTACTAAAGTCATACAGAGATCTTGGCTCTGTTATAGATAAGTTATATTTATATTACATAAATGGACCAAAGTGAAAACATGTAGACCGGTATAGCCTACAGTACGTGGGATTTATAAAATGCTACCCTGACGTGTAGCTGCTGTTAGCTTTATTCTGTTCTCTGACATGTTGCAATGTTTTGCTGTTTATTAAACTTTGGGACAACATTACAACCTTTGTGTTCAGCTCGTGCTGCTTTGAGGTACGGCTAAGGGCTAAAGAGCCTATTTTCAATATTTCCACCAGATTTGATCATCTTTTATTTAGGTTAAAGTTTATTTAATTTATCCTAATCCCATAATAATAAGACAATCACAAATAGACAGCAGCCTTTAGCTTGATGCTAGTTTGTGCCGTGCTGTCAAAGGGATGCACGTGTGACTGTCTTCATCTCTTTAGTTAAAAACCAAATCAGTACATCATTTTAAATGATCCTTTAAGGATTGTTTGTCTGAAATGCTTAGAGTTACATTTTGCAATAATACTTTTGCAGCCCTGTGTTTAATAAGATTAATTCACTTCTTTCTTTCTCTCTTGTTTTTCTCTGTAATTAGGACAATTCTGGAGAAATGGATCTGCTGGAGAAGGACCCCTAATCTGTGTGTGCACAGCGGATCATCAGGACAGAGCTGCCATCCACCTGGACCCCCCGAGGTGCTGGAGAAGGACCCCTAACCCCAGCGGATCATCAGGACAGAGCCTCCATCCACCTGGACCCCCCGAGGTGCTGGAGAAGGACCCCTAACCCCAGCGGATCATCAGGACAGAGCCTCCATCCACCTGGACCCCCGAGGTGCTGGAGAAGGACCCCTAACCCCAGCGGATCATCAGGACAGAGCCTCCATCCACCTGGACCCCCCGAGGTGCTGGAGAAGGACCCCTAACCCCAGCGGATCATCAGGACAGAGCCTCCATCCACCTGGACCCCCCGAGGTGCTGGAGAAGGACCCCTAACCCCAGCGGATCATCAGGACAGAGCCTCCATCCACCTGGACCCCCCGAGGTGCTGGAGAAGGACCCCTAACCCCAGCGGATCATCAGGACAGAGCTCCATCCACCTGGACCCCCCGAGGTGCTGGAGAAGGACCCCTAACCCCAGCGGATCATCAGGACAGAGCTCCATCCACCTGGACCCCCGAGGTGCTGGAGAAAGCAAAACGGCGATCAGGAACATCCTCCACCCAGACCTCTGCTTACTGCCGTCCTACAGACTTGTGTCTTAGTTTCAGAATTTGATTTTTTGTGTCCTTTCTTTAATAGATATTAACGATTATAGCTTGAGTCTGTCTGATTCCCCAAACAGCTGCTTCTATATACTTGCTGCACATATAATACAAATAAACAACTCCATAAACACACTTTTGCTGATATTTGTTTACTGCTGGTGATGTTAAAGTACATGATTGATTTCCTCTGTCTCAATGATGAAGTTATATAATAGAAGACATGAAGCTGCAGAGAGAGGATGGATATATTCTTACCTCTACTTTGTGATAATGAAAATACAAAATTAAATAAAATAGTAATTGTTAAACACATTGTTTATTTCATTTACTGAGGTTTTAACCATTATTTCCAACATGTGTACATAAGCAGTGGAATAATAGGATATCTCTAGGTCATTCAACTTTCTTCAGTTCAGTTTAATTTTATTAATACAGAAAATAGGTCATAGAAAATGTTTAATTGTGTATTTCAGCAGAGCGGGGGGTCACGGTGCTGCTGGACCTGGAGGTGCTGACCTGGGTCAGTGGGACATCATCTGGGCTGGTTTAGGGGAAGAAGGAGAATATAAACTGTTATGATCACAGCTATTAAGATTAGAACACTAATATTGTTAAGAATCAATCTATACAACATGCTTTGTTCATTTAAAAAACATATGTTTTATTAGTACAGAAAAATTAAGACTTATTTTAAATATGAAATAATATTAAATTACATCAGCTATATATAATTACTGTTAACTTACTAATGTAACATTACTGGGGGCTAAAGGAACAGCTTCATCGTATTTAGCTGGCCATGGTCCTCTTTATTTCATCGCCGTCGGTGATCTGAAAAATGGTTAAAGTAAAAAAGTAAAAGTACATTTTCTGGATCATTTTCAGCTGAGTTACCGAACAGCGCGTATCACGTGACGTAAATACGAAGCGCTCCGTAGGCTAGACCGTCTCATTTCGTAGGCCGCTCGGTCCAGCCTACCCGGTCTACATGGGCTGGGTCCTCCGTGGACCGCCTAGGCTGCGTACTCCGAAGGGTGCAGCCCCTGAATTGAGAAGTCGTGGGGTCCGACACCTTCAGAATAACAAAGTGATAATCCTCCTAAAGATGAAGGATGAGTTCTAACTCTCTGTTTTCTGCACAGATCCAAACCTGAACCCCAAAGTGCAGCAAGAGAGGACAGGAAGTGGCTCCTCACTGAACTCAGAGTCCATGTGTAGAGACGTCTCCGTGGGGGGTCTCAGCAGGAGAACCCAGCAGATAGAGGCTCTATATTGGTTGTTTTCCCATGATTCCCTGCTCCCTCCCCCGCTCACACCCCGCTCAGACCCTTCATACTGCACAGCCCTTTATTTATGTCATTACTTAAAGCAGCCGCTGATGTTAAGGAGCAGGGCCGATATAACCCGTTTTACAGCCGGCTTATTGTGTGGCTGCAGGAGAGAGAGGGAGTTAGAGAGGAGGGGGTGAGGAGGGGGAGATAAGGGGGGAGATAAGGGGAGAACAGGACCTTTAATCCAGCCGGGCTCCCAGCAAATACCCGTCCTGGTTTTATTGTGATAATAACGGCAGCATTGCAGCGGATTTGTCCTGATCTTGTAAAATTATAAATATTGACTTTTGAGAGGGGAGACGGGGGGGGGGGGGATCAGCTGATATTCTCTGCTCAGCCCCGGAGGGAGCAGCTTTCTATAGACTCTGACTGCTTTATTAGAGGAGCTGACATCGACTCACCAGGGCTCATTCTGTCCCAATATGGACATAAACACCCCCATGTAAAGGAGCAATAATGTGATAGTTTTCAGGTTTCTACTACAATAAAGGTTTACATGCTTTACATTCCTAAATGCACATTAGTTTTCCTGAATATGTGTGTATAGAGCGGTGAGTCCTGAAACCTGGAGGAGACTTTTTGAACGTGTCTGTGGTCGTTATCCTGGAATAAGGTCTGTGGTTAACACACGCTGAAGAGATTTTAACGTTCTGTTTTACCACAGTAAACACATCAGTAAATCCCCGCTGCTCAATTCAAATGGCGGTTGCTCTTCAACCTACCTGAGTTTGCTCGTGTCCCAACGATATGCAACAGTTAGGATGGATAGGATGAGTATGGGCGTCTGGCAGTGCTACACAGTGGTTTCATACAATCAGACTGTTGTGATTCAACGTGGAAACATGCAGCCTGTTGTCTTAAAGAAAGCACTCGTCTGACTTCAGATCTGAAACAGTGAGAGAAGTGAGCAGTGGCTTAACTCTGGGTATTTTACCAATATCTAAAACCAAATGTTTTAGTGTTTGCAAAGCCTATCACATTATGTTCACACCCAGCTCTAATGAGGACTTTCCTTCATCACAGGTACAGGCATTTTCCCCGGCAAGATCCTGGTGCTTATGAATGGTTATTTACCTGATCCATCATCAGGTGTTTCCTGTGGAGGAGAGCATGAACCTGCATCGTGCTCTCCTCCACAGGAAACACCTGCTGATGATCAGTGTTTGTTTGGCTGCAGGAAGTCTCCTCTACTACAGAAACTACAGTTCAGAGGCAGCAGAGAAACCACAGTCTGATCAGATGAGGGGGATTTGGGGGGGGATATTTGGCCAACTTGACCTGTTGTCTCAGAGCCAATGGCTGCTCAGAAGAGCCCAAATTTGGAACAGCAGCAGGATGTAATCCCAGATCTGGAATGGGTTACATTTAGTTAAATGTTTGCTCAACGAGGGGGCCAAGTGGCAGAGACAGATGACACACACACACACACACACACACACACACACACACACACACACACACACACACACACCCTGCACACATATGTAGGTCTATTGTCTTTACTTTACCTGCACTATACTACATATGTTGTAATAATGTAAAGTTCCTCATGGCGGGACACATAAGGGAATTCTGATTCTGAAGATCCAAAGCCAATGGAAACCGTTCCAGTTGTTAGTCGTAGATTCCTGTGACTGATCCAAACATTTCCCATTAAATCCCACTCTGTCTGCCATGTTCCCCGCTCTTCCAGATACTTCCCCCCCCTGATGGACGATCGTTCTCTGAATGCTAACCAGAGCGATGGCCGCGCATTAATCAGACCCGACGTGAATATCTGAGCCTGTTAATTGCATGGAGGGAAATGTCAGAAAGCAAATGAGTCCAACGTGTCAATGTGTTAATTCTGATATTGATTTCATTGATGCGCCATTCGCTCTCTCAGCTCATTAAGGCCGGCGTGTCAGACCACACACACACACAACACACACACACACACACACACACACCAGGATCTCTTCTTGGAGAAACGTATTATCAGACCGATCCACACGTGAACCTGTTAACATCCGCGGCATCACATGACCCTGTTCATACATTTACAAATCACTGCCAGGGGAACGCAATGCTAGAGTGAGTGTGTGTTTGTGTGTGTGTGTGTGTGTGTGTGTGTATCTGTGCTGATTACCAACTCTCCCATTGATCCGTCAGCTCACCTTTTTGCACATGATATAACCCTGTAGATCTTTTCTCTTTCGACCAGAGTTATTTCCTGCTGCAGTTCTTGTGAATGAGATGAAGCAGCTGGAAGTCGAGGTTATAAAACAATAGTGCACGTGTGGGTTCATAGATGCTGAGGATCACCTAAACATCTGGGTTCTTCTATTGTCAACAGTCTATATTCTTAGGACTCACCTGCGCCGCTGAGCAACTAATAGGTTCTTCTTCAACATGTAAGTAGACGTGTTTTCAAACCTGATTCATCGTGTTCTACTGGTCCGACAGTTCGGCTTTTTGCACTTGATATAACCTTAATGTGTTGCAGAGTTATTTTCATTCTGCAGGTCTTGTGAATGAGATGAAGCAGCTGGGAGTTGGTGTTAAATAACCTGATCAATGGGCTTCAGGTGATTGACAGGTGGTCTACAGCTGCAGATCAGACGGACCCTCACTATTGCGGTAAGCGTGTTGTCACTTCCGGTTGTTGTTGTCACCTCCGGGCTATCCTGTGTGTCTGTTCTGCTGCTGATAGCTTATATTATCTTAACTTAATCGATCGTTTTACAATTCTTGATCACGGCAGCTGCCTGACGTTGTAATCACACGTTACTAAAGCTTAAGCACTCACAACTCTCCTTCTCTTAGCGACTGTAACTCCACAGTTGCTTACACTCCTTTCGGGTTTGCTAACGGTAGCTACTTTAGCTTGATAGCTAGCCATGGCTCCTTCCCCACCCTCGGGTGCTATTTCCTGCTCTATCTGTCTCATGTTTGGTTACTTCCCTACCTCCTTTACTGGTACCGATAGGCCTACATGTGTTAAATGTAGTACAGTTGCTAGGTTGGAGGCGGGAATCATAGCCATAGAAGCCCGGCTCCGCATTTTTAGAAAGTAACTCAGCTACAGTAAAGCCCATGTTAGTCGGTGCGGACCGGCAAGAGGTAGCTCCTACTAGCCGTCCCCCGACAACTCCCGAGCAGCCGGGAGACTGGGTGACTGTTCAGAAGGGGCATAACGCGAGACCCACAGCTCCCCACCAACCTGTTCACTTATCTAACAGATTTTCCCCACTCAGCGAGACACCCGTTGAGAAGTCAACTCTGGTTATTGGTAGCTCTATTCTGAGATACGTGAATTTAGAGACCGAAGCCTCCACAGTCACATGCATTCCGGGGGGCCAGAGCGGGCGACGTTGAGGCGCATCTTAAACTGCTGGCTAAGAATAAACGTAAATACAGTAGGATTGTTATTCACATCGGTGGTAATGATGTTCGTTTACGCCAATCAGAATGCAACAAAGCTAATGTGGCGTCGGTTTGTAGATATGCTAAAACAATGTCGGACACCGTAATTTTCTCTGGTCCCCTCCCCAATCTGATCAATGACGACATGTATAGCCGCATGTCATCATTTCAGCGCTGGTTGTCTTAGTGGTGCCCAGCAAACGATGTGGGCTTCGTAAATAATTGGACAGCCTTCTGGGGAAAACCTGGTCTGATTAAGAGAGACGGCATTCATCCTACTTTGGAAGGTGCACATCTAATTTCGGCAAACATTTCAGAGCTTTGTGGACTTAATCCATGACAAACTGGAGTTGAGACCAGGAGGCGGAGTCGCAGTCTTACACGCTTCTCTGCGCTCTCTCCAATAAAATACCCAATATTAACGGTGTGTGTGTCTGCCCAAGGACAATTTAAAGGTCCCATGGCATGCTTTTCCGGTTATTACCCGTCCCCTTGTGTGTTATGAAGGTTTTTATGCATATAAACGGTCTGCAAAGTCACAAACCCTCAAAGTACACCCTGTAGCGAGTAAAACTCTAACACAGAAAATACCTGTCTATGCTGCCCCAGAACGCCTCGTTGGAGATTTCTCTTTTTCTTCCTGGGTACAGTGACGTGCCCATTGGTCCAAATGGACCAATCCGTGGAGCTGTTACGTTACGTACGTGGAGCCGTTACGTTAAGTCCGTGGATTGGTCCAAATGGACCAATCTGCGGACTTCCTCACACACACACACTCAATCTTTTCTCAGCTGCAGCTCCGCCGATTTCTCCTCCCTGAGACGCCGGGACACAGCGAGGCTGTGAGTCGGTGTGTGAGCACACACACAAACTCCCAGCCAGGCTGCGGGTGTGTGTGTGTGTTCGGGCTGGGTTTCGCTGTGTCTCGCTGTCTCGCAGACGGCCACTGGGCTCATAGGGAGGGGGGGGGCAGGAGCTCCAACAAGTCGTTTAGGACAGAGAGTGAATACACATACTATACAGAGATGCTGTATGAGAAACCAATGTGAGTTTGGAACATTGCACAATGTGAATCTATTCTAGTAGACCTCAACAATGGAATTATGATCAGTAGAAATGGCCATGACATGGGACATTTAAAGTAAAACCTAATAGAGGTGTCATACATAATAACCTAATAAAAATAAATGTAACAACTACTACAGTGCAACAAAACAGGAAGATTAAATGTGGTCTCTTAAATATAAGATCTCTAGCATCTAAAGCAATATTGGTAAATGATTTAATATCAGATTATAATATTGATATATGCTGTCTCACTGAAACTTGGTTGAGACATGAAGAATATGTCAGCATAAATGAAGCCACTCCACCCAGCCATATGAATACTCATATTGCTCGAGGCACAGGCCGAGGAGGTGGAGTTGCAGCAATCTTTGACTCAAGTTTACTTATCAATACTAAACCAAAAATAAATTACACCTCCTTTGAAAGTCTTGTTTTTAGTCTTACGCATCCGACCTGGAAAACTGCGCAGCCAATCTTATTTGTTACAGTGTACCGTGCACCAGGTCCTTATTCAGAATTCTTAACAGAATTCTCTGAGTTTTTATCAACTTTGGTTCTTAAAACAGATAAAATAATTATCGTAGGTGACTTTAATATTCATGTTGACGATGATAAAAATAGCCTTACTGTTGCATTTAACTCTGTATTAGACTCTATTGGTTTCCGTCAGAGTGTAAATAAACCAACCCACTGCTATAATCACACTCTCGACCTTGTTCTGACTTATGGTATTGAAATTGAGCAACTATTAGTCGAACCGCATAATCCTGCTTTATCCGACCATTTCTTAGTAACTTTTGAAGTTCTGTTACTAGACTACAAACCATTAGTCAAAAGCTCCTGCAGCAGAAACCTATCTGTTAGTGCTATAGCCATATAGACTCTACAGGTGCAAACAATAAGGGCGGGGCAGGTAATCAGGTCAGTTAACACACATGGGTAGGAGTCGAACTACCTGAAATGAGAGAGGAGATTATCAAAGTAAAACAGGAAATGACAGACAACAAAAAAGGGTTAGCAGACGCGGACTTGACGATATTAACTAAACAGAGAAATAATACTAACAAATCTGACGAGACACAACAGTCTGTTGCTCCTTTGAAAAAGAAGCAACGTGTCAATGTGTTAATTGACACGTTGACACATTGACACGTAGCCAGGCTGACAGAGAGCCACAGCTCTATGAGCCTTCTATTCCCATAGCACTCAGTAGTAATGATTTTATGTGCTTTTTTAATGATAAAATTGTTACTCTTAGAAACAAAATGAATGACCTCTTGCCTTTGACCAGTATAGTGTTATCAACAGCTCCCGGAAACGTAAGTTCTAATATTACACTAGATAGAAAACTAGAATGCTTTTCAGCCATAAACCTTGAACAATTGAATTCAATGATTCTTTCTTCTAAACCATCAACGTGTATCTTAGACCCGATTCCAACTAAGCTGTTAAAGGAAGTTTTTCCATTAATTAGCACTTGTTTATTAAATATTATGAATATGTCTTTATTATCAGGCTATGTTCCACAATCATTCAAAGTAGCAGTGATAAAACCGCTTCTTAAAAAGCACAACCTCGATCCAGAGGTTTTAGCCAACTATAGACCTATTTCTAATCTTCCGTTCCTCTCAAAAATTCTTGAGAAAGCGGTCGCAAAACAGTTGTGTGATTACTTAAAAAACAATGATTTATATTTCAGTCTGGCTTTAGAACACATCATAGCACAGAGACAGCTCTGGTTAAAGTCAGGGCCGCCTTAACCTGCCACCAGGCCCTGGGGCTGATGGTTTTGTAGGCCCCCAATTTAACAACAAATCAAAGTCATTTATAGCCTCGGCAGGCTCTGTGATCGCACACACACACACACACACACACACACACACCACTAATTCAGCACCATGAACAGCAACATATGGCCTCAATGCCAGGTATCAGTAGATGAGAATGATCATTATCTCCGGTGGATTAACACAAACCTAGTTATGTAAATCGATGCACAACACATTTAAACCTGCACAGGCTACTGGGAATCAATGCATAGTGCAGCATTGCCTTACCTCTTTAGAAGTGCTTCCGTCTGGTTTTCTTTGAAGAAAAAGCCTTTATGATGTTCTTAAAATCCATCTCACGAAGAATGTCATGCTCAATTGACATCAGTGTGAGGTTACTGACTCGTTCTTGCTGCATGCTTGAGCGCAGTCTGTTTTCACCAAGGCCAGTTTTGAGAATGAACGCTCTCCGCTCGCGTTGGTCACTGGCAAAGTTAGGAAGAGCCGTAGAGCTATGTCTGTGTTGGGAAACACTGTATGGAGTTTTCTCCTTCTTAACATTTTCTGTAACTCCACTGCAGACGTGCCGCTCAACTTCTCATTTTGTACCAACTCCCTGAAGTGTACAGCTTCCTCCACAAATTCCTCTTCCAAGTCACTGGAGTATTTTTGTTGCAGGCTCCGCGCTGCTGAGCGCAGGTCTTGGGGGGAAATCAAGTGAAATCTGTTTAAAAAGCCGAAGTTTTCACACACGTCATTATAGGACTGGTATCTTCTCCTCATCCTACAGGTTTAAAATAACCTGTAAGCCTCGGCATTTTTTTTAATAGCTGCTTGTCTCGAAACTCCTTTTCCCTCAACAATTTCCTTTTCCGAGCGCCACTCTCAAACTTTTTCTTCTCCGACATTTTGGATTACTGGTCTGGGGGAAGCTCGCGAGTGTGTGTGTGTGTGTGTATACGTGTGTGTGTGTGTATACGTGTGTGTTTGTGTATGTTTGCGTTTGTGTGTACTGTGTTTGTTTCCCGGGGAAAACACTCACGAGAAACACCGGCTGTTGTTATGCCTGCTGTGATGTCAAGTCACTCCGTTCTCCGCTTGTAATTATGTCGTTACAAGCTTCAAAGTTGTATTTATCTTCTGAATTTGCCGAAACAAGTTTAATATTCTGAAAGCCAAGACTTTGTTTATTTGAAATCAGATGAAAACACACTGTCACGGACCCTGCCGTGTTATCTATGATTACTATACGCCTTACATTCATAATTTCAGCGGAGGGAGGGGGAGCGGCGCTGCGGAACAGCAGAGTGGCGAGTGAGAGCTGTCATCTTCCCTTTACAAGCTTCAAACATGTATTTATCGTGTGATTTTGGAAATAAAAGTTTCATATTCTGAAAGCCAAGACTTTGTTTATTTAAAATAAAAATAAAACACACGAAAAAAAATTAGAAAAAAAAATTAAAAATTTTTTTTAATTTATTGGCTCATGATAGGCCCCCGATCTCCGTAGGCCCCTGGGCTTCAGCCCAGGTCAGCCCGTGCATTAAGGCGGCCTTGGTTAAAGTCACAAATGACCTTCTAATAGCCTCAGACAAAGGACTTGTCTCTATTCTTGTCTTGCTCGATCTCAGTGCTGCATTTGATTCTATCGACCATGATATCCTATTGCAAAGACTAGAGCACTTAGTTGGCATAAAGGGAACTGCTTTAGGCTGGTTTAGGTCCTATCTATCTGAACGCTCTCAGTTTGTGTGTCAACGATAAATCTTCCATGCAAACCAAAGTGAGCCATGGAGTGCCACAGGGCTCAGTGCTTGGACCTATTTTGTTCACATTATATATGCTTCCGCTAGGCAATATTATAAGGAATCATTCTGTACAGTTTCATTGTTATGCGGATGATACTCAACTATATTTATCCATCAAGCCTGATGAAATTAATCATCTAAATAAAATTCAAGACTGCCTCAAGGACTTAAAAACGTGGATGACTTTAAACTTTTTGATGTTAAACACGGCCAAAACTGAAGTTATTGTACTCGGCCCAAAGAATCTACGAAACAAACTATCTAAAGATATATTAACTATGGATGGCATTAATTTGGCCTCCAGTGAGACTGTAAGGAACCTTGGTGTTATATTTGATCAGGATTTATGCTTTAACGCCCACATAAAATCCATCTCAAGGACCGCCTTCTTTCATCTACGTAACATTGCAAAAATCAGGCATATCTTGCCTCAAAACGATGCAGAGAAACTAGTCCATGCATTTGTTACTTCAAGGCTAGATTATTGTAACTCTCTATTATCAGGGTGTACCAAGAAGTCAGTTAAGTCGCTTCAGCTGATTCAAAATGCTGCAGCACGTGTACTAACCAGAGTTAGGAAAAGGGACCACATTACTCCTGTTCTGGCTGCCTTACACTGGCTCCCTATAGAACATAGGATAGAATTTAAAATTCTTCTTCTCGCCTACAAAGCCCTTAATGGGCAGGCGCCATCTTACCTTAAAGAACTCATTATACCCTACTGTCCAACTAGGGCATTGCGTTCCAAGAATGTAGGGTTGTTGGTTGTTCCTAGAGTCTCTAAAAGTACAATGGGAACCAGAGCCTTTTCTTATCAAGCTCCACTTTTGTGGAATCAGCTTCCAGTTTGTGTTCGGGCGGCAGACAGCCTATCCGTTTTTAAGAGTGCGCTTAAAACCTTCCTTTTTGATAAAGCTTATAGTTGATCAAATAATCTAAAAAGAGTGCATTGATGTAGACACGTTGTGCCTCTTCACCTATACATCTTAGTTCTTACTCTTTTTCCTTACTGAGGGTATGTCATTTGGTTGTGTGTAGACGGTGGAAGCAGGGAGAGGCATATACGTGCCTTGATCCCTGCCGAGTCGATGCACAACTGTTGATTGGTGTCAGTGCCAAAAAACACTTTTTAGGAGCAATGCGCTCATGGTATAGATGTGGCGCATACATCTTAGTTCCTACTCTTTTCCCTCACCCTATCCTAAGGGAGTGCATGTACGTAGACACGTTGTGCCTCTCCACCTCTGTTCCTTACTTCTTACTTGCTACCCTTTTCCCTCAACCTATCCTAAGGGAGTGCATGTACGTAGACACGTTGTGCCTCTCCACCTCTGTTCCTTACTTCTTACTTGCTACCCTTTTCCCTCAACTTATCCGAAGGGAGTGCATGTACGTAGACACGTTGTGCCTCTCCACCTCTGTTCCTTACTTCTTACTTGCTACCCCTTTCCCTCAACCTATCCTAAGGGAGTGCATGTACGTAGACACGTTAGTTTTGCTGCTATAGGCTTAGACTGTCGGGGGACACCTTACTTCTTCCTTCCTTCTGTCTGTACCTGTGTACTCTCATGTTCCGAATAACCCAGCTTCCCCCAAATTTCTTTTTGGTGTCTATCTACGCCGGGATCCTGAGTCGTGGCTGATCCTGTTGCTGCGTTCCTGTGTCCTGGACCCTGAATCATGTGTCCTGGATCCTGCATCCTGAGTCCTGGATCCGGAGTCCTGGATCCTGAGTCTTGGATCCTTAGTGCTGAGTCCTAGATCCTGTGTCCCTGGATCCTCTATCCTGAGTCGAGGCTGATCCTGTTGCTGTGGTCCTGTGTCCTGGATCCTCTATCCTGAGTCCTACATCCTGAGTCCTGGACTTCGAGTAGTGGCTGAACCTGTCACTGTGGCCCTGCCTGACTCGCATCATACTACTTCCCTGATGGCTCCCACAGGATTGTTGACATCCTCGTGGATTCATCTTCTTGTTATAGACACATGCATTTCCAAACATTTGGTCTACCTACGCTGCAAAATGTATTATCTCTTCGATTTACACACGGCATCTATTGCACGTCTGTCCGTCCTGGGAGAGGGATCCCTCCTCTGTTGCTCTCCCTGAGGTTTCTCCCATTTTCCCCTTTAAACTGTGGGTTTTTCTCTGGAAGTGTTTCCTTGTACGATGTGAGGGTCTAAGGACAGAGGGTGTCGTATTGTCATACTGATATTCTGTACAAACTGTGAAGTCCACTGAGACAAATGTAACATTTGTGATATTGGGCTATATAAATAAACATTGATTGATTGATTGAGATCACCTGAACATCAGCTGGAGATCTGGTACTTCTACAGCAATATTCTTAGTATCGTAGGAATTTATCATAAGTCTAATTTAATTAACAGATTAAATGCATCAGTACGGCTGTCATTCCCAGGCTTCATCACACCTTTAATACAAAAGACAACCTTCAGCTCTCTTCACTCGACAGACAGGAGGACCGTTGTCAGGAACATTATCATACGGATGTTACCTGTTATAATCAGCATGTCTTATTTCCCTTTTGTTTCCTAGTCCTCTGTATAAAGTCATTGCTTTTTCTGTGTAACTTGGTCAGATCTTGGTAATATTTGCTAGTGCAGGACTCTGTCCTTCCAGCTGGAAATACATTGATTCTGTTAAATGCTATAACTCTTTATTAAATAACACAACTGGTTTAAGCTTGTATATTTGTTCTTTTCTTACCAGAAGGTGATGAGGACTCACGGCTCCACTGAGAGACTGATGGGCTCAGTCTCTGTGCAGCGCTGATGCTTCTTCTCTGTGCAACATGTGACTGTAACACAATAAAGTCTCAGCTATTAGACAGATATGCTGTCAAGAAGCTAACACATATGATTCCTCCCTTCTGTTTGTGTGCAGATTACACTGTGATGTCTGTGAGACTCTGGGTTTGACTGTCAGGAACTAAATGAGTTTATTAATAAGAAGCTGCTCCGTGTTACTGCTGCACTTTAAACACTTACAACTACCTTGTGTGTGTGTGTGTGTGTGTGTGTGTGTGTGTGTGTGTGTGTGTGGTGTGTGTGTGTGTGTGTGTGTGTGTGTGTGTGTGTGTGTGTGTGACAAAGGGGGGGAAGTGTGTGTGTGAGGGGGGGTTAAAGAGAAATTGAGAAAAGGGCCAGTTGTCATAGCAACTCTGTTTTTCAAGGAGAGTCAACCATTCATTTCCTCTGTGGATCGGAGGAGGAGGAGGAGGAGGAGGAGGAGGAGGAGGAGGAGGACGAAGAGGAGGAGGAACACTTAACTCTGTTCTCGCCTCGGGATACTACTTTAAAACTCTCTCTCTCTCGCCCTCTCTCTCTCGCTCTCTCTCTCTCTCTCTGCCTCTCTCGCACTCACTGAAATGTCTGGCTGCCACTCCTCTTCATTCTCTTCCTCCTCTTTCTCTGCATCCTCTTCCTCCTCCTCCTCTTCATCCTCTTCTTCCTCTTCCTCCTCCATCTCTCAATGCAAATATTAGAAGAGAGAGAATCCGTCCTGTGAGGTCGAAACATCTCAAAGTCTAAAATGTCCATCACATGTCTGATGCTGATTACATCTAAACTAACATGTTTTACCGTCTTACTCGTTAATGTGCTCGTTAAGCAAAGAGCAAAGACTCAGAGGTGATGACGAGCAACGAGCAACAGGTGATGACGAGCAACAGGTGATGACGAGCAACAGGTGATGACGAGCAACAGGTGATGAAGAGCAACAGGCGATGACAAGCAACAGGTGATGACGAGCAACAAGCAACAGGTGATGACGAGCAACAGGTGATGACGAGCAACAGGTGATGAAGAGCAACAGGTGATGAAGAGCAACAGGTGATGAAGAGCAACAGGTGATGACGAGCAACAGGTGATGACGAGCAACAAGCAACAGGTGATAACGAGCAACGAGCAACAGGTGATGACGAGCAACAGGTGATGACGAGCAACGAGCAACAGGTGATGACGAGCAACAAGCAACAGGTGATGACGAGCAATGAGCAACAGGTGATGACGAGCAACGAGCAACAGGTGATGACGAGCAACAAGCAACAGGTGATGACGAGCAATGAGCAACAGGTGATGACGAGCAACGAGCAACAGGTGATGACGAGCAACAAGCAACAGGTGATGACGAGCAACAGGTGATGACGAGCAACAGGTGATGACGAGCAACAAGCAACAGGTGATGACGAGCAACAGGTGATGACGAGCAACAGGTGATGACGAGCAACAGGTGATGACGAGCAACAGGCAACAGGTGATGACGAGCAACAGGCAACAGGTGATGACGAGCAACAAGCAACAGGGGATGACGAGCAACGAGCAACAGGTGATGAAGAGCAACAGGTGATGACGAGCAACAGGTGATGAAGAGCAACAGGTGATGACGAGCAACAGGTGATGAAGAGCAACAGGTGAAACTCATAATGAAGGGGCAACGCAACCAAAAGGAGTGGGAAAAGACACGAAGACAGGAAGTGAAGACATGAGTTTCCTAACAGAGGGAAATACCTCTGAGTCTCTAGAGCAGGGGTCTGCAACCTTTCTGACCAAAAGAGCCATTTTGCCCCCTTTTCCACCAATTAGTCTGGAGCCGCAAAACATATTTGATAGCTTATAAAGTTGTATATTTGTTACATCATAGACAAAAACTACAGTTGTTTTGCATTTATTATTTATTCCATTATAGAAAACGGTTTACCTCTAATAAGAAACAAAGAACTCTTATAAGGAGAATTAAAAACAATACACAGGCCTACTTTAAAATAAATCACACAGCACTTGGGAGTCCTCTGTGCATTTGAAGGAAATGAATATAATTAAAATGGGCCCACTTTGAAATAAGTAAAACCTATAGCTGCACCCTAAAAAGAGTTAGCGGATTGAATGATGACTGGAGATCGTCAGCTGTCTTCCTCTCCCGTGTTGTTCCTCGATACGTAAAGGCTGCAGCACCTTTGACAACTTCTCTCCACATCTCAAACATCCCGGTGAGCCAGCATCGCTTGCTGTGAAAGCAGATAACTCTGTCCACACAGAATTAAACCCTCTGTTCCTCCGATACTCTTCTTTTCTTTGATGTGTCCATAGTTCGCTCATGGAGCCGGGGGTCAGGTTATTCGCCTGCAGGACAAGGCGCTGGATCGGGACCGCAGCAGGATGTGACGCATAGTTGACCTAATTAAAACCATTTTTTTTATTTATGTGTCACAGTATCACCTCAAAATACAAGATACGAAACATTTTCAACCGTGCAACAAAATATAAATAGTCCTACAAATATTTTATTTCCTTCTTATTTTTGTCTAAACTCAAGGGAGCCAGAGCAGAGGGCTCAAAGAGCCGCATGCGGCTCGAGAGCCGTGGGTTGCCGACCCCTGCTCTAGAGAATAGGGAAGGAGCTTCAATGCTTCCTTCATTATCTCCTTTAGGAAAGGAAAAGAGAAAGTGCTGTCCCACAATGCCTTGCAGCTACAACATGCAGGCCCAATCCCAAACCACACCCTACCCCTACACACTCCCCCTCCGTGACGGAGTGAACTCCGTGGAGTGACACTCGCAGCTCAACGAGGCTCCTCCTGTCAGATGGAGGGAGTAAATACAGCGGCAAGCTTTGGGACAAACTCCCCTCACTCCGGCAGAAACAGGAAATGCCCTAACTGTATGTAACAACGGTTTCAAATCAGCTTCTCTTAGACAAAAAATTAAAATTAATATCTAAAATAAAACTCCAAACATCTTTAATTGTGTTATTTTCTTGTAAAGCTCTTTTAGTTTTAAACCTGATTTTTATAAGCTTCTTTTTGCAACAGTCTATAAATATACACAACTTTATGATAAAATGCATACATTTACCTTTTTCTAGACTAAACACAGGTATGATCCTAAGTTAAAACAATATGAGGTTATCATGAGGTTGTTAACATCGCAGTTTATCAGTGGATGTTTGCTGGAACTCTTTGTAAACAGCGTGTTTCCTGACGGACACACAGCGTTGAGTCCGGTCAGGTAGAGACCGGACAGGTAGAGACCGGACAGGTAGAGACCAATCGGGTAGAGACCGGTCGGGTAGAGACCGGTCAGGTAGAGACCAATCAGGTAGAGACCAATCAGGTAGAGACCGGACAGGTAGAGACCGGACAGGTAGAGACCAATCAGGTAGAGACCGGACAGGTAGAGACCGGTCAGGTAGAGACCGGACAGGTAGAGACCAATCAGGTAGAGACCAATCAGGTAGAGACCGGTCAGGTAGAGAACGGTCAGGTAGAGACCGGTCAGGTAGAGACCGGACAGGTAGAGACCGGTCAGGTAGAGACCGGACAGGTAGAGACCGGACAGGTAGAGACCGGTCAGGTAGAGACCGGACAGGTAGAGACCGGTCAGGTAGAGTCCGGTCAGGTAGAGACCGGACAGGTAGAGACCAATCAGGTAGAGACCGGACAGGTAGAGACCGGTCAGGTAGAGAACGGTCAGGTAGAGACCGGTCAGGTAGAGACCGGACAGGTAGAGACCGGTCAGGTAGAGACCGGACAGGTAGAGACCGGTCAGGTAGAGACCGGACAGGTAGAGACCGGACAGGTAGAGACCGGACAGGTAGAGACCGGTCAGGTAGAGACCGGACAGGTAGAGACCGGACAGGTAGAGACCGGACTCAAGTCAGCACCGATGCAGACTCGCTGTTTGAGGGCTTGATAACCCACTCCCCCTCCACACTCGTTGGTTTGGAACAGCACTTAATGAGGCGGACCCTCCGCACGAACGCACAAACGGAGGGGTAGGGTGTAGGGCGTGGTTTGGGATTGGGCCTTGACCCGCAGGGGCAAAACGCAACATCTTGCAAGAAACAGCGTCTGAGGGCTTCTTAACATTTAATAAATTATGAATGTGTCATACCCACTCAACGGGAAGGAACTCAGCTTTCAGACAATATTAACAATTTTTAGCTAAACGAAACATAAGGGTAATAACAGAGGCTCTGAATTAGCCCTGAGCGAAAAAATGCTAACTCAATTAGCACAGAACTCAAGGTAAAATACCCTTATTACTTATCGTATCTGCACAAACAAGATATCGATTAGCAAGCTGAGATTCCACAGATTCCAGACACATAAGTATCATCACTGAGCGATCAGAACTCGCGACATGGGAAGCAAAATCAGACATCACACCACGTAGCATTACGGAGCAAACACGGGAAAAATCACACCTGAAGAGCTAGAGAGTGAGAAGTGCTTTTGCCTCTTTCTCTCAATAACTGTTGGGTGAATTAACCTGTTAAGCCCGGGGGCGGGGGCTCCCGCAACATCTTGCAAGAAACAGCGTCTGAGGCAACCCAGTCTCACGGCATTTCATGTTATAGTCACGAAATTAATTTAATCTATTGATTCGTGTTCACCAACATGATTTTCCCCTTTTTGTCGTGTCACACAGAACGATTTTCAAAGCAATGTATTTCTATTGGTAGTATGTTTCGTGCCTGCACCACGTCTTTTTGTCCGGTCGGGTCTTGGAAGACCAGAAGCTGTGTGGTTCATAAAAACATGTTCTTACTCAATATCTTATCCTAAGCCTATCCCTATCCCTTTTATTTTAAATTGTATAATGTCGAAGTTTTTTTGCCGTCCACGAGGAAAAGAAATGGCTCAGAGCCTCAGAATACTGACATCTGTGTTTTTTGTCATCTTTTTTTCCTTCTAATTTGTTATTATTTGGTGCAGGCACGAAACATACTACCAATAGAAATACATTGCTTTTCAAATCGTTCTGTGTGACAAGAAAAAAATTGCGAAATCGTGTTGGTGAACACGAATCAATAGATTAATTTCGTGACTATAACACGAAATGCCGTGAAACTGTGTTGTCTGAGGGCTTCTTAACATTTAACAAACTATGAATGTGTCATACCCACTTAACGGGAAGAAACTCAGCTACCTGACGATATGAACCATTTTTACCGAAACAAAACACAAGTCTAATGCCGAGCCTCTGAATTAGCCCTGAGCGAAAAAATGCTAACGCACTTAGCACAGAACTCAAGGTATAAATACTTTATTACTTATCGGATCTGCACAATGTTGAAACGTGATCGTTGTTCTCGAGTCCAGGAGGAAGTTAAATAAGAGACAATGTAGTCTCGAAAAGGTTCAAATGGGTACTTTAATTAAGTAACGTGGTTTTGAAACAAACGATTCAGCAACACAGCGCTATGTTGGAAGGGGGGAAGACGAGAGAGCGAGCAAATCTCGTCACCTCTATCTATATCTGATGCCTGGCTCCTCCTCTCAATGGCGGCTCTTGACGTAAAAGGGGAACCTCCCTCCTTGTGTTCTTCTGTGTCCGATAACGCGTAAAACAGAGGATTTAGACGTTGTGTGTTCATTGTATAACTCCACACGCCTTTTCTCCTCATACACTCATTCATGACTTTTTATTTAATGCATTTTAACGGCTGTAATCGTTGTTATCGTAAAACCGGAAGTGACGTCATTGTTGACAACGGAGACGCCTTTCAATACAGCTTTTCAAAAAACTGTACATTCATTTAGCAACAACGTTAGCCACAAGTCAATGCTAACCGGAAATGAAATGTTTTCAGAATAAAACAGTTTTAAGCTTACAGTATGTTTAAACTAAATTATGTCATTCAACATTGATTTTAATTTCTTACAACAAACACGATATCAGATTAAAACTGAGATTCCACAGATTCTAGCGGTATACGTATCATCACTGTGCGACCAAAGCTCGCGGCAGCTCAGGCAAACCCAGACAACACACAGCGTAGCTTTACTGAGCCAAAACGGCAAATATGTCTTACCTTTGCTGTTTCTGATCAAAAGTTGTGTTCCATGGCATTAAAACGAGAACATCGCTGCTGAAGGTTAATCCATAGGTTAATCCAATGTGTCTGTGTCACTTTGAAATGATTACTGATAATCCATCTTCATATTTATGTCAATAACGGAGTTTTCATATTAGCTGCTACGAGAGTGTATGACAGCTTCCGGTTTTGGGCATTGTGGCAACGCATCACTCTATTCACCAATGGGTAACATTTAGATGGATTTTAGGAACCTCCCCTCGATTCCATTGGCTCTAACGGTTCAAAAGAGGTGTCAATCATCAAAATCGACCAAGGGGGGCCATAGATATGGAAAATGCACCCAAATGACCCCAGAAGTGGGTATTTTTTTCTAAATCTCTTTAAAAAGGTCAAATGTCACTTGTTTTGCATCAATCTTGATACAGGGTACTTATTATATGTTATAGTTTGGATTCCTAAAGCTTTTAATCTACTATCCCATCATTCAAGGATGGTTTCACTATAAGTCATGTTTTTTTTTGGACGGACACTTTAATTTACATTTTTCAATCTGAATTTACTTTAAAATAAAAAAAATCTATATTGATTCTGACTTTTCTACATCCAACTCACAGGTTTATCATTGCTTTGAGAAAAAAGATTATTGATTTACCCCTTTCAGAAGTGAAGTTATGGTCAATTGTTCTGGGAATGTCATTTTCGAGCCTGAGGCCTGAAAAACAGGCTCGGGGCTCAACTGGTTAATGTGAAACAACATTCAGCCAATCACGGAAACAGCTGATGGTGACGGAGAGACACAGATCAGGTGAGTTACACTGAACAACAGGTGATGAAGAGCAAAAGCTGATGAAGAGCAACGGGTGAAACTCATAATGAAGGAGCAACGCAATCAAAACACACAGAGACAGGAAGTGAGGACATGAGGAAATGTCAAAAACAAGAAAAAACTGAAACTGGTGACATTTCCACAGCAAGTGCAAGTTTAAGGTAAGAAAACATGACTTTATTTAATTTAAATGAGTGTGTGACGTGGTTCTGCTCAGTGTGTGAGATACAAATGTCAGCTCGTATAATTAGAGGATTCCTCCAGAAACAAACAGCACATTATTAGCAGCTCACCTGCAGCATAAACACTTGTTTACAATGAAGACACACTTAAGGTCAGCGGCCTGCACAGAGATGGAAATATAATGAGGCACACACACACACACACACACACACACACAGATGGTAGCTGTCCCTAACAAAGGCAGCGACACACACTCCTATAATTGGATTTCATTGTGCGGCAGGAAGGATCTTTAGTGTGTTTCTGTGATACGTCTCTTTGTGGCTGCGATGAAAGAAAGACGCTGCAGCGCGTGTTTTCTCTGTGTCTTTGTTGCACCAAGGTCTCCACACACACACACACACACACACACTCTCTGTCTCCATCTATTATGGACTTAAAATGAACTTGTATAACCATCTCTACATCGCTTTTAGATGACATTTGATTAACTGTGTTTTTGGTTTGTACATTTGAAGTTAATGACATTTTGCTGTTTCATTCCATAAAGCTGTTTTCAACTCTGTGTGTTTCTTGTGTTTTCCCAACATAAACCTATAAACCTCCCTCAAGACATTTCAAACAATGTCTCCGGGTCTTAAGGCTTCCATAATGACAGGAGGTTTGCATAATGTGCCAAATTCATTTAGAAGGAAACACAAATGACTGCCAGGATTATGTTGTGTTTCAGTTTTTAGTTTTAGATCAGAGAGGGACTCAAACTGCATGGGAGGCAAAGGGAGGGGGGGGGGTGGATACCTGTAGCTCAGGACTAGGACATCCAATGGAGAAATCACATTGAACCAGGGAGCAGTATTCGTCCTCTCACCTGTCGGCAGGTAGAATCTCTCCTGTCTTTCAGAAAACACCTGAAGAGCTAGAGAGTGAGAAGTGCTTTTGCCTCTTTCTCTCAATAACTGTTGGCTGAATTAACCTGTTGAGCCCGGGGGCGGGGGCTCCCGCAACATCTTGCAAGAAACAGCGTCTGAGGGCTTCTTAACATTTAACAAACTATGAATGTGTCATACCCACTTAACGGGAAGAAACTCAGCTACCTGACGATATGAACCATTTTTACCGAAACAAAACACAAGTCTAACGCCGAGCCTCTGAATTAGCCCTGAGCGAAAAAATGCTAACACACTTAGCACAGAACTCACGGTATAAATACTTTATTACTTATCGGATCTGCACAAACACGATATCAGATTAAAACTGAGATTCCACAGATCCTAGCGGTATATGTATCATCACTGTGCGACCAAAGCTCGCAGCAGCTCAGGCAAACCCAGACAACACACAGCGTAGCTTTACTGAGCCAAAACGGCAAATATGTCTTACCTTTGCTGTTTCTGATCAAAAGTTGTGTTCCATGGCATTAAAACGAGAAAATCGCTGCTGAAGGTTAATCCATAGGTTAATCCAATGTGTCTGTGTCACTTTGAAATTTACTGATAATCCATCATTCAATTTTTGTCAAAACCCCTCAAAAACGGAGATTTCATATTAGCTGCTATTAGCTGCTATTAGAGCTACAACCCAGCTTCCGGTTTTGGGCAAACTGCGTGCGCAGCACTCTCACTCCTCAATGGAAATGTTTAGATGCACTCTAAAAAAAATACACCGGCTCTACTTAAATAAATTGAGCTAACAATTTGCGTTGATCTTTTTAAGTAGTTCCAACTGAATCGATTATTAAGTTAATCCGAGTACCCATTTATTACCTGATTAACTCAATTAGTTCAGTACAAACAGAATTTGCTTTCACCTTTCACCTAAATTAAGTTGAACCAACTTCATTTTAATCGTAAAGATGTAGTGATATTAAGTTGCATTTTGTTTAATTTAAGCTATTAAAATGTATTTATTTAAGTCCATACTACTCAAAAATGTCCATGCAAATTGTTACCTTAATTTGTTTGAGTATTAGAAACTCATTCTAATTGAGTCAAAAATAATATACACATTTAAGTTCCACTTTTTAACAGTTTATTTTAACATGTTATTTACACAATGACGTTTTACAAATGTTCTCAAATATGAAATAAAACTAAAAACACAAATGTAAATAAAAAGGCATGAGCCTTTAAATAGCTGTTGGCAGGCCCTCTTTTCTCTGTTTCTCCTCTCAAACTCCAGCCAACTCTCAATAATAACACAGACAACAATTCAACAATGGCAACTTTCCACAACTGTGCTGTTTCAGATCTGCCCTTATATATAAATACATACAGTGAAATATCTAAGAACAATATATAAATATATATATAATGAAACCAATAAAGTGGCATATAACAGTCTGAATAATCAGTATCAACGTAGCATCTTTGACGCCAACATGTTGAGCCATAACATGAGGCTGATGTGGGCTGTAGTGATGTGTCGGTCGCGAACAAGCCGATTCTTTTGAACGGCTCTTTGGTACGAACGAGGGGAACCGAGTCGTACTTGGTGAGAGCCGTTCTTGTTATCGTTCAATCGTTGGTCCGCACTCACTGCCTGCCAAAATCCACTCGCCTTTTAAAAAGCTTGATTTTGTTCCCCAAACGTATTCTGTGAAGACCCGCCCCTACTCTGATTGGTAGGTTTCAGCACGGGGAGTGAGGTGGGGTGGGTCTTAACGGAATATGCGAGAGAGAGAAGTCATAACAAGTGGTACAGGACAGGTAGACGACGTGTTTTTCGGATGGAAAATGAGCCAAACGCGAAAACGCAGCAGCCTTTGGATGCACTTCAACCAAAACCCAGGCAGTGATAAAGCGCACCATTTGTAAAGGCAAAATATCCTTTAAAGCAGGGTCAACAAATAATCTCCATCGCCACTTAATTATCATTATGACTGGTGATTATTTCGCAGCTAAACCTAGTAACCCCGCCCCCTTTAACAAAACGGCTCTTTTGAACGGCTCTTTGAAAGGAACAGAGCCATAAGATCCGGCTCCCTTCAAAGAGCCATAATTCCCATCACTAGTGGGCTGTATGTTAACAAAACATCCACATACATATTAACATTACATAACTAACATGCATACTACCTTGACCTTTCTGACAGCATTTAAGAGGACAGCAGTTTGTTCTTTAGGCTCATTACCTTGTGGCCAGCCTTCATGCCATCCATTAAAGGAGTCTTTTTTGAAACGCTTTTTTAACATCTCTTTTGGGTAGCTTAGACTCCGTGCATATATTAGCCCCATCAGCATGGCACACTTTGGCACAGGCTCTTGACGCATCCGGGATTTGAAGGACTTCTGTTCCTTCAATCACTATTCTTGCATCCGCACCCCTGGTCAAGTCAGTCTTCAGCACTTCATTGCTAACTTCCACTTCACCATCCTGGAATAAGTAGATCAGAAAATAAATGTCAAGTGTTTTTTGTGCAATCAGATTAGAAAACATTGCATTGTGTTTCAGCTTAACACAAGTTACAGTTTGATTTAAGCATCGTCTTTACTTACCAAGCTTTCCTTGAAGAGATCCTCCTTTTCACGAAGACACACCACCAAGCAACGGATAGCAACCTCTCTTTTTTCCACCAAATCATCCTTAAAAGGAGAACATTTTAATGTTGAGAAGGCTTACAAAACATACCGGGCATTGTCAGTTGTTGTTCATATTTATTTTAATAAGTTTTTATCAAATGTTACGTTAATTCTAACAAGAAAAATAATTATATAAATAAATATATACATACTGTATTACAAATAATGAACTTTGACTGCATCTGTGAAACAAAGGATACAGGAAGATACAAACAGCTAGCTAATCAGTATGCTATGCATGCTACAGTAGCTTAAAACAAGTAGCTGATGACTACCTTACAGCTTGTGTTAGATGCAGTGAGCAGCTGTTGTAAATGAAGCTGAACAAAAATGGCTACTTACCAGGTAACTTGATAGATTATTAAGTTAAAATCCTGTTGTTCCACTGCTATCAAGTGATCCGCTTCCAGGATGAATGCAGATTGCTCCAACCCCACATGTGGTCTGGCAGAGTCCAGGCGTGGGTTCAGTTTTGAAACTTTACCGTTGAAACTCAATAGATATGAGTTACTCTAACTTAGTATTTCTCTATAGTTGAGTCAACGCAGATTTTCTTTTTCAAAATCATGACATTTGTAAGTAAAATTTTGTTTTGTTATTTTTCAGTTTGACCGACTTAATAAGATGAGTTGTAAACTAGCTAAAACAAGTTTAGGTAAAAAACACAATTTCTTATGTTGAAAAAGTATATATTTTTAAGTGTAATCTACTACCCCCATGAATCGTTTTTTAGAGTGTGGATTTAGGAACTTCCCCTCGATTCTATTGGCTCTAACGGTTCAAAAGAGGTGTCAATCATCAAAATCGACCGAGGGGGGCCAGAGATATGGCAAATGCACCCAAATGACCCCAGAACTGGGTTTATTTTTCTAAACCACTCTAAAAAGGTCAAATGTCACTTGTTTTGCATCAATCTTGATACAGGGTACTTATATATGTTATAGTTTGGATTAATTTAACTGGTTAAATACCATTTATCTCAGTTGTTTTTATCAGTTTGAAGGATGAAGAATGCATTTCAGTGTTTCAGTGTTCTGAGTCTCTCTCCCTGCAGAGAGGGAACTTTAGGACTCACGTTACAGAGAGAGTTTCCAGGAAACATTCTTTAATTGGTAACGTCTGATATATCAGATCCTGATTCAGGCTGCAGCCACACGAGGACGATAACGGAAACGTTACACAGAAACGTGTCCGTCCACACGAGACAGCTCGAACTGCTGGAGACGCTGTAGTACATATGCCGGGCCTGTAAGTGGCGCTGTACTTCTGCCACAAAATACACCAAAAGCAGCGAAGAAGACTTCTCGCGCATGCATGGTTGCCATGGTTGCCCTTCTGTTTATTCTCCGCGCTGGATTTAGCAGCAGAGGTGGGGTTTCGCCGGTCAACATGTCCGTTAAAGTTTAAATCTTCCGGACAAAATTAGAAAAGTGCCGGTCAAAGGTCTTCTTTGTTATTTATTGAGCTTTAAAACAAATGAATAACGACTCTATATAATAATATAAGAATAATACACGGAGGACGGAGATCTCTTTTCCTCCCCCTCTCCTGACATCCCGTCAGTATCCGTGCTCTCATGCAGCTGCTGATCCAGTAATGAGTGACCCGACAGTAAAAATAAACATATTTATGTTTAGGTAGTTTGAGAGGGATTTCAAATAGCTAAGGGTGATGATCTAACTTGAAGTGTGTGTGTTGTTCCGCTCATCGCTCCATCACAGCGGGCGGAGCTGCAGGTGATCATGCAGAGCTGCGTGTCTCCTCTCCTGTCCGATTAGACTTCACTGGCGTTTATGTCCATATCGATCAAATCTAGCTGGAAGCTCCTGCTGGGTGCGCTGTCCTGCGAGATACCGGGACCTGGCTCGAAACACTGGGGCTATTGCGTCATCGTTAGCATGAAATGATCGTTATAGGGCGTAATCACGGAGCCGTTTGGCCCCCCAGAGCGTTTCGTCCGTAGATCTACCCACCTTGGGACCCGTTATCGGTTTCTGCCGAACCGTCTATCTGATAGAGAACTGTAGCAGATACGACCGTTATCGTCCTCGTGTGGCTGCAGCCTCAGATGTGAGGGCTGATCCCTGCAGAGTTCAGGGTCTCCTCACAGCAGGAGGTCCTGATACCTCCTCAGGGGGTCCAGAGGTGATGTGAGGTCGTCATCCAGCAGTCATTTATACCTCCTGTTTTCCTTTGTGTGTTCCAGTTGTTGTTCTGTATGTTTCAGTTGTTGTTCTGTGTGTTTCAGTTGTTGTTGTTCAGTGTGTTTCAGTTGTTGTTCAGTGTGTTTCAGTTGTTGTTGTTCAGTGTGTTTCAGTTGTTGTTCTGTGTGTTTCAGTTGTTGTTCTGTGTGTTTCAGTTGTTGTTCAGTGTGTTTCAGTAACTAGTGGCATACATTTGTCTGCACTACTTAACTAGTAACACCCAGAATCACTCACTAGTTAACTAGTAAGGGTTCACTAGTTAACTAGTTGACGCCTCTTTTGACCTTACTAGATAACTAGTGGGGCTCAAAATGTCTACACGTTAACTAGTGAACCCTTTGCCCTTTACTAGTTAACTAGTGAGATACATTGAAATTCAACTAGTGAACTAGTGAGGCTTAAAATGTTCACTAGTAGTACTAGTGGGTCCCAAATGCGCACTAGTCACACTAGTTGCACAGCATGCTAATGAGGAGGAGGGGAAATAATGCATCGAGGTCTCCTATTGGCCCTAAGATATAGAGCGCTACCCAGCCCAAATAGTTTCTTTAAGAGCTTACATACAATGTGTTTTTAAATACAGTCATATGAACATATTTACAGAAATATAAAACAAAAGTAATGCTCTAATTATGATCATATGACCGTATATCAAATTAGGTAAGAACATTGAAGACTTTGTTAAAATGAGAAAGTTGCTTTAGGACTGCAGACAGGAATATAGATCCTCTTTAAAACATTGTATTAGCTGCAATTTGAAAGGTACTTGGATTAGAATGGTATTGTGATAACAGAGGGACATTAGTGATGGATAGAAAGAGAGGAAGTAACCCTCTCCGGATCGCAGCTTTCCTCAGAGGCTGAGAGATCGCCGTGACTTCCATAAATATTAGGAGGCAAATATGGAGAGGTTGTTTATCTTCATGCGTATCTATCGTTACCCTGATTTTAAGATCTGTCCAGTGTTTCAGCTTTATTCATTTCATGAGCGCCGCTGATAAAATGTCCCACGATCATATCCGCTGCTTTTGTGTCTCGAGTGCCGGTGTTCTCACACACAAGCATACACACACTCGCACCAACAAAAACACACACACAAAGCGGAGCAAAGCAGAAACAGAAACATGTATTTTTCGAGGCAAAACACACACTGACTGACTTCCCACGGACAATATGTTAACAGCAGGCACTAAATACCCGACTGATGCACCTCACGTCTTTGAGACGTTGCTAAAAACATTGCTAAGGCAATAGTGGATACATATTGCAGCTTACACGTTAACTAGTGAAGGCAAAATGTTCACTAGTTGAAGCCTCTTTTGGTTTTACAAGCTGACTATTGAGGCTCAAAATGTGCACTAGTTAACTAGTGAGGTCCAAAGTGTCCACTAGATACACTAGTACAATCGTTTTTACCTTACTAGCTAACTAGTTACACACACTTTATCTCACTAGTTAACTATTGGAGCCTTAGAGGAGTCACTAGTAAACTAGTGACACCAATGTTTTTCTTACTAGTTAACTAGTGGAGGGCATTTTTTCTCACCAGTGAGGTTCTGTTATAAACATGTTAGACTTGGACCGTACATGTTACACATTTTTCTTACATGTAAGGCCTTTCCTTCAACTAGTTTGGCTTTTTTTGCACTAGTGAGCAACTGTATGCAACTAGTTAGATATTGATTTAACATGTATGGCTTTTTCTTAAACTAGTGGATATTTTGAGCCCACTAGTTGTGGTTTTCTTCTCTCTAGTTCAACACAATGACTTACTAGTTGACATGTACGTGCAACTAGTTTACCCTAACCTAACCCACCATAGATGTCACTCTGTTATCACAGTGCTATTTTAATCCAAGCATCTTTCAAATTGCAGCTTAATAAAATGTTTTAAAGAGGATCTATATTCCTGTCTGCAGTCCTAAGGCAACTTTCTAATTTTAACAAAGTATTCAATGTTCTTACCTAATTTGATATACGGTCATATGATCATAATTACAAAAATACTTTTGTTTTATATTTCTGTAAATATGGTCATATGACTGTATTTAAAAACACATTGTATGTAAGCTCTTAAAGAAACTATTTTGGCTGGGTAGCGCTCTATATCTTAGGGCCAATAGGAGACCTCGATGCATTATTTCCCCTCCTCCTCATTAGCATGCTGTGCAACTAGTGCAACTAGTGCGACTAGTGGGACTAGTGCGCATTTGGGACCCACTAGTACTACTAGTGAACATTTTAAGCCTCACTAGTTCACTAGTTGAATTTCAATGTATCTCACTAGTTAACTAGTAAATGGCAAAGGGTTCACTAGTTAACGTGTAGACATTTTGAGCCCCACTAGTTAACTAGTAAGGTCAAAAGAGGCGTCAACTAGTTAACTAGTGAACCCTTTGCCCTTACTAGTTAACTAGTGAGTGATTCTGGATGTTACTAGTTAACTAGTGAGTGATTCTGGATGTTACTAGTTAACTAGTGAGTGATTCTGGGTGTTACTAGTTAACTAGTGAGTGATTCTGGGTGTTACTAGTTAACTAGTGCAGAAAAATGTATGCCACTAGTTAAGTATTTCTGCTTCTTTTTTGTAACTAGTTAACATGTCAGAGCTTTTGCAGTGCACTAGTTAACTCCTGGCGTCACTAGTACGGCATATGTGGTAACTAGTCGGACAAAAGTGCCACTAGTTGCTGAAAAAGAGTGACTAGTGTAATGTTTTATTGAACTAGTAAAGCAGAGTGCCAAACTAGTTTGACCATAAATCTAAGAAGTGCAATCAAAGAGCCAACTAGTGTAGGCAGCTGCCGTCTGATATCAAGGATATGGAATAAATACTCAAATGGCTTGCCATACTACTGCAACGCAAAGATACAACATAGAGTGTAACATCAACACAGGTAGAACATAGTGTGTTACATCATGTGTGTACCATCAACACAGGTAGTTAACATCATGTGTGTAACATCAACAGTTATTTTACTCACGTCATGTTTAGGTTGTTATGTATCAGGTTTGTGGTTCATGTTTGGTTAATGGTCCATGTTTACATTTAGTTATTGACGTTTAGTCTGGTCATGCACTTCCTGTTTTATTTTGTACTTCCCTTACCCCCCTCCCTTCCTGTCATTGTGTGTTTTCCCTGCAGCATGATGTCAGCCCCTCCCTGATTGATGCCACCTGTGTCTCATTAACCTCCTCTCTATAAAGTCCTCTCCTCTGTCTGCTCCAGTTTGGCTTCCTGTCAGCAGAGCCAGCAGTGTCCCAGTCTAACCAGTATTTAGTTTATAGAGCCATGTTCATTTAGTTAGTACAGACTTTAGTGTGGAGTTGCTGCATGTGTCCCGACTCCCAGTCACTGTGTCACGTTCCTGACAATACGTTTTTAATAGTCGTTGCAGCCCTGTCACTGTCCTGAAACCTCCAGTAAATATTCCTGATCCAGTGCCTTGCCTGTGTTCTGTTTTGATTTGATATCTTTCTGCAGGTTACATTCACTTAGAGGGAAGAGACTAGCAACAGGTGCACAGGATTCAAACCAAAGCATCTACAGATAGCATCAAGGTTAGGGTTCCAATGATGGAATATGAGCTTCATGTAGCAGCGTTTCAGCTAGCAGCGTTAGCAGAGTTTGAGCTAGCAGCGTTAGCAGAGTTTGAGCTAGCAGCGTTAGCAGTGTTTGTGCCAGCAGCGTTAGCAGTGTTAGAGCTAGCAGCGTTAGCAGTGTTGGAGCTAGCAGCGTTAGCAGTGTTGGAGCTAGCAGTGTTAGCAGTGTTTGAGCTAGCAGTGTTAGCAGTGTTTGAGCTAGCAGCGTTAGCAGTGTTTGAGCTAGCAGCATTAGCAGCGTTTGAGCTAGCAACGTTAGCAGTGTATGAGCTAGCTGCGTTAGCAGTGTTTGAACAAGCAGTGTTAGCAGAGTTTGAGCTAGCAGCGTTAGCAGCGTTTGAGCTAGCAGCGTTAGCAGCGTTTGAGCTAGCAGCGTTAGCAGTGTTTGAACTAGCAGTGTTAGCAGAGTTTGAGCTAGCAGCGTTAGCAGCGTTTGAGCTAGCAGCGTTAGCAGTGTATGAGCTAGCTGCGTTAGCAGTGTTTGAACTAGCAGCGTTAGCAGAGTTTGAGCTAGCAGCGTTAGCAGTGTTTGAGCTAGCAGCGTTAGCAGTGTTGGAGCTAGCAGCATTAGCTTCCAGCTGCAGGGCATGGCTTTAATAAAAGCCATGCATCCTAGATGAACTTTAATGAATTATATATGTTTTTACTCCTAATTATTTCATGGCATAAATCAAACATTAATCTGAAGTTTAAAATAACTCAGAGTATTTCCTGTGATCAGGAGCCAGAAGTGGACCATCCATCACTAGGAGAGGTTTTCCACAGAAAGCTCAAACAGTCCAGTTTATCACAGAGTAATGAGGAGAGAGGACTGATTGCATTTTAAATATTAATAATTCAGCTTGTTAGTGCTCGCTGGTGATTAATAGGATAAGAGGCACAGTCTGGAGACATGTGAATACAGAGAAGACTTTATTTAGACAGGAGTGATCATGTCCTTATCATTATAGTCTGAACCCTCATGGACATTTATTATACACTGTATATAGTGCTATAGAGTTTAGTGTTACGCTGTGATGGTCAGTGAATGAAGGGGTCTCCTGCATTAAGGCCTGATCTCTGAGGGTCTTTAGTTTTATCTATAACATCACCATACATAAAACGCGTTGTTGATTTATAATCTGTAAAGCACAGTTAAGCTATAGCTGTCAAATAACGATAACGAGGTAAAACTACAATATTTGTATTATGATCTTAGTTCTTGTTTTTAAATGTATTTGGTCCTTGAGTTGTTGTTTTCTTCTCCAGCTGTGTCTCTTTGTGATTATCTTATCTTTAATTGATTAAGCTTGCTTTGTTTATACTTTAATACCTCTCCTCTTTTATTCTGCATCTGGTCCTGATTTCCTCCTCGTGACGTTTAAGAAGAACACAAAGTGAGAGACTTGTGCTTTAGTTCAGTGTTCTGTAAATGAAGCTGCTCCTGATTATCGCTCATGTTTCCAGATGATTAACAGCCTCTCGATGAGTTCAGGATGATTTGATTGAGCACGGTTTGTTGGTGTGTGCTAAAGCATACAATACAAGTGTGTGTGTGCATCAGTGTGTGAATGAGTGGTGTTCACATGTGTGATTGAACCCTGCGTCTCTGCAGTGAAATCAGCTGTGAGCTCATGAAGCTCCGACACCTTAACACACATCTTTGAGTGAATCATCCGGCAGAGTTCATAATCCTGCAGGATAATCCGCTCGGGAAGTGATCGTCAGACGAGCTCTGATACGAGTCTCTGATATGAATCTCTCGCAGCGCTGCATCAACACGTCTCAATAACTGCGAGTCTGAAACATTTCCCCGACAGACAGAGGAGTGTTAGAGGCGTCTGAATATCTGCTCCATTAACACTCAACGTCTGAGTGACTCCATGTAGTCAACAGTTAGTGAGGCTCAACAGCATCCTCTGGGACCCAAAGCATGCTCTGAACAGAGAATATGAGCTGCTACCATCTAATGGAGATTGAATAAAGTCAGCCTGAAGCATCCTTTGTGCTCCAGTCAATCCTCTCAGTGAACACAGAGCTGAATCCAGATCAAATGCACGCTGAAGGCTCTTTGAGCAGCTTTTCTCTCACTGATCCTGCTGTTATGTTACGTGTTTGTTGTTTGTTTTTCATGTGTTGTGTCTTGATGTTTGTCTGTTGATGTTACACATGGAGCTGAGGCCTGTACTACAAATCCAGTTCAACATACCCTGGATATGTTTGAGTTATCTTAACTAACCCAAAACAAACGCGCTCTCGCTAAGCGTCATACTTCCTGAATGAAAAAGTGAACTATAATATTAGACATATGAAGACGTTAAACTTTAAACATCCATGACTTAAACACTTGATCCAGGATCAAAGCCACATAGCTGCACCTGCGAGGTCAATACAGCTGGTAACAGAACAAGTGTTTGAATGCGTACATTAACAGGTTTATGATATCACTGCCCCGTCTAAGACACGATCTGACTTTAATTACATTTGACTCGAGTGTTTCGTCAACTTAATGTGTTGCTTAAAATAATCCTTCTGCATACAGTATGTGACACTGTGAGTGTTGCCCGGCCAGATCCGGCTCAGCTGACTCAGATAAGGAGATATATGATACATTATGATGTGATATGATGTGATATGAATGATAATGGGACACATCGACGTCTGCACTCACAGTGCCGCGGACTGTACATAATGTTACTTTGATCCGGTTACTTGTGTTGTGGCAGATATTTAAGTAAGCTTTCTTAACGCTAATGTTATAATAGTCAGATTGCTCTGAAGATGGGAGGTGATATTCTATTAATGTTCACGTTCACACAGTCTGTGATTTTTGCCGGCCGTCTTTCCTGCAACGGCAGTTTCTCTGTATTTCCTCTATCCTGTAATATGACTTGATCGCTTTAAACTCCGCACACTGAGCTCTGATTGGTCAGCAGGCGGTGCTTTCACTGAGTTGATCTCATATCCTGGAACCAAACCTGCTCCGGATCAGGCTAGCCGTTCAGCACAAGTTACCATGGAGATCTAGCCCGGTTAGAAGAGAACCAGCGTCGTAGGACCGGAGACCCAGAGTTAACCCTGAAGTTAGCCCGCTAAGCGAAAATCCAGGCTTCGTGGTACAGGCCTCTGGAGTGATGCAAGTCACATTTCAGACTTGATCTGAACAATAAAGGATTATCGTATCGTTAGGGAACATTGGAAAGATGTGTAAAGACGATATGAAGCCAGAGAGACCCCACCCCCCTCACCCTGAGGTAAATCAAGTGGATCCCTCCCTCT
>CM062285.1:1069538-1084538 GCA_031216635.1 Dissostichus eleginoides
CACATTTTAAAATATCCTCTTTTATGAGGGAGATGTTGGAGTGAACAGACAAACAGGGACCAATGTGAAGTTAAAGCTCTGTGTAACACTAACCCACTAACCCTAGCTTAGGAAGTAACACTAACTAGCCCTACTTTAACTAACCCTAACCCACTAACCCTAGCATAGGAAGTAACACTAACTAACCCTACTTTAACTAACACTAACCCACTAACCCTGGCTTAGGAAGTAACACTAACTAGCTCTACTTTAACTAACCCTAACCCACTAACCCTAGCTTAGGAAGTAACACTAACTAGCCCTACTTTAACTAACCCTAACCCACTAACCCTAGCATAGGAAGTAACACTAACTAGCCCTACTTTAACTAACACTAACCCACTAACCCTAGCTTAGGAAGTAACACTAACTAGCCCTACTTTAACTAACCCTAACCCACTAACCCTAGCTTAGGAAGTAACACTAACTAGCCCTACTTTAACTAACACTAACCAAAGATCAACCTGAGACAACAAGAAGACGTCCTGACCTCCGCAGAAACATGAGACAGGGTTAAGACCCTCCTGTGTTTCTGATGCAGCCTCTCCTCTTCCTCCTCTTCTTCCTCTTCCTCCTCTTCCTCTCCGTCTCTCTGCTGAAACAAGCCGATGCAGTTGCTATGGGTTATTGACGTGGAGAAGGAGGCACTTTGTGAGTGTGTTGGGAGAGGAAAGCAGGAACAGGAACACGCTGACCTGAAGAGAGAACGTTGTGCCGTCTTTACTTCCTGTCACTCCCTTTTTCTGTCATTACAGGACAGAAATCTCCTGTAATGATGATAAAGACGCATTTATAGAAGTCTCTGACCTGTCAGAAAGAAGAGAAAGTTAGGACTGATATCAAAGTGTCTGGTTCCTCTGATGGACTCCATAAAGTTCTGCTGAGAGCAGCGTGGAGGGGGCTCTTGAGATTTATAAGACTTTGTTAGCATAATGTACACTAAGCAGTGCATTAAATGCATGCTGGGTACAGCTGCAGGATCAGGAAGTGTGTGAGAGGCGTCATGCATCATCAGAACACACTGCAGGATCAGGAAGTGTGTGAGAGGCGTCATGCATCATCAGAACACACTGCAAGATCAGGAAGTGTGTGAGAGGCGTCATGCATCATCAGAACACACTGCAGGATCAGGAAGTGTGTGTGAGAGGCGTCATGCATCATCAGAACACACTGCAGGATGAAGTGTGTGTGAGAGGCGTCATGCATCATCAGAACACACTGCAGGATCAGGAAGTGTGTGTGAGAGGCGTCATGCATCATCAGAACACACTGCAGGATCAGGAAGTGTGTGTGAGGCTTCATGCATCATCAGAACACACTGCAGGAACAGGAAGTGTGTGTGAGGCGTCATGCATCATCAGAACACACTGCAGGAACAGGAAGTGTGTGTGAGGCTTCATGCATCATCAGAACACACTGCAGGAACAGGAAGTGTGTGTGAGGCGTCATGCATCATCAGAACACACTGCAGGAACAGGAAGTGTGTGAGAGGTGTCATGCATCATCAGAACACACTGCAGGATCAGGAAGTGTGTGTGAGGCGTCATGCATCATCACCAGAACACACTGCAGAATCAGGAAGTGTGTGTGAGGCGTCATGCATCATCAGAACACACTGCAGAATCAGGAAGTGTGTGAGGCTTCATGCATCATCAGAAAAAACTGCAGAAACAGGAAGTGTGTGAGGCGTCATGCATCATCAGAACACACTGCAGAATCAGGAAGTGTGTGTGAGGCGTCATGCATCATCAGAACACACTGCAGGAACAGGAAGTGTGTGTGAGGCTTCATGCATCATCAGAACACACTGCAGAATCAGGAAGTGTGTGTGAGGCTTCATGCATCATCAGAACACACTGCAGAATCAGGAAGTGTGTGTGAGGCTTCATGTATCATCAGAACACACTGCAGGAGCAGGAAGTGTGTGTGAGGCTTCATGCATCATCAGAACACACTGCAGGAACAGGAAGTGTGTGTGAGGCGTCATGCATCATCAGGACACACTGCAGGATCAGGAAGTGTGTGTGTGAGGCGTCATGCATCATCAGAACACACTGCAGATCAGGAAGTGTGTGTGTGAGGCGTCATGCATCATCAGAACACACTGCAGAATCAGGAAGTGTGTGTGTGAGGCTCATGCATCATCAGAACACACTGCAGGAACAGGAAGTGTGTGAGGCGTTCATGCATCATCAGAAACACTGCAGGATCAGGAAGTGTGTGTGAGGCGTCACGCATCATCAGAACACACTGCAGGAACAGGAAGTGTGTGTGAGGCGTCATCCATCATCAGAACACACTGCAGGAACAGGAAGTGTGTGTGAGGCTTCATGCATCATCAGAACACACTGCAGAACAGGAAGTGTGTGTGAGGCATCATGCATCATCATAACACACTGCAGAACAGGAAGTGTCTGTGAGGCTTCATGCATCATCAGAACACACTGCAGGAACAGGAAGTGTGTGTGAGGCTTCATGCATCATCAGAACACACTGCAGGAACAGGAAGTGTGTGTGAGGCATCATGCATCATCAGAACACACTGCAGGAACAGGAAGTGTGTGTGATGCGTCATGCATCATCAGAACACACTGCAGGAACAGGAAGTGTGTGTGAGGCATCATGCATCATCAGAACACACTGCAGGAACAGGAAGTGTGTGTGATGCGTCATGCATCATCAGAACACACTGCAGGAACAGGAAGTGCGTGTGAGGCGTCATGCATCATCAGAACACACTGCAGGAACAGGAAGTGTGTGTGAGGGGTCATGCATCATCAGGACACACTGCAGGATTAGGAAGTGTGTGAGGCTTCATGCATCATCAGAACACACTGCAGGAACAGGAAGTGTGTGTGAGGCTTCATGCATCATCAGAACACACTGCAGGAACAGGAAGTGTGTGTGAGGCTTCATGCATCATCAGAACACACTGCAGGAACAGGAAGTGTGTGTGAGGCGTCATGCATCATCAGAACACACTGCAGGAACAGGAAGTGTGTGTGAGGCATCATGCATCATCAGAACACACTGCAGGAACAGGAAGTGTGTGTGAGGCTTCATGCATCATCAGAACACACTGCAGGAACAGGAAGTGTGTGTGAGGCGTCATGCATCATCAGAACACACTGCAGGATCAGGAAGTGTGTGTGAGGCGTCATGCATCATCAGAACACACTGCAGGAACAGGAAGTGTGTGTGAGGCGTCATGCATCATCAGAACACACTGCAGGATCAGGAAGTGTGTGTGAGGCATCATGCATCATCAGAACACACTGCAGGAACAGGAAGTGTGTGTGAGGCGTCATGCATCATCAGAACACACTGCGGCACCGTCAACATCTTTAACAACGACTTCATTTTCTACGTTTCTCACAGAGAAACAGGAGTCCTGAAGAACTCCGTCTGAAACCTCAATAATTCATGATGTCTGTCCTCACCTCAGCTCTGAAGCATCACTGATGTTATTTATGAGTTCCTGTGACAGACCTGGGGTCAGTCCTGTCCAACTTTCCTCTCCTCCTCTTCTTCCTCTCTGTTGTTGTGCAGCCCCTCTTCCTCTCTGTTGTTGTGCAGCCCCTCCTCTTCCTCTCTGTTGTTGTGCAGCCCTCCTCTTGTACCTCTCCTCCTCCTCCTATTCCTCCTCTTCCTCCTGCAGCAGAGGAGGGTCCGGGTCGGGCTTTAATTATTGATGAAGCTGCAGCAGCACTACTTCCTGTAAGGAAACACAGAAACTACAGCTACTCTCATGTTAGTGTGAAAATGCAGATTGATAGGAGCTCAGTCTGCTCTAAAACTAGTTCAACTTTCTAAACACAGAGGAAGTTAATCTGAGTTTAGACATCAGGTGTTCACCTCTCATTCACCTGTGAAGCTGCAGTAATACTGCACAGAGATCTCCTCAGGATCTGACCCGGGTTACCTGTGTGTGTGTGTGTGTGTGTGTGTGTGTTGTGTGTGTGTGTGTGTGTGTGTGTGTGTGTGTGTGTGTGTGGTGTGTGTGTGTGTGTGTGTGTGTGTGTGTGTGTGTTGGTGATTTATGACTGCTGCTGTATGGTGTCCTGCAGGCTTCCCCCCCATCAGACCATCCATCATGCTGTGTGCAGGTGTAATTATTAAATCAGAGCACACTGGGACACACACACACACACACACACTGCAGAGTAAAATCTAATAAAATAAATGCTGTTTCTCTTCCTGCAGATGTTGTGGTTGCTAAGCTGTGATTGGAGGATTGCTATAAAAGGGCGGGGTTTATCTGACGGTCCATTATGTCCAAAGTGAAGGCAATTTAAGGTTTACTCTGCAAGGCCATGTCACTTTACAGAGAGACAACATATAGCCACCATTACTGCGCCCCCACACTAACTAACGTTTAGGAAATAAATGATGACGTGTCCTCAGCGTCTGGGTGTGACAGAGACAGGTGAGCTGAGGCCAATTAACACAGGAAATGTCCCAGTGAGGACATCTTCCTCCCACTCACACTGTCAGTCATCACCATCATTACACAGTGATCACCAGAGGGGGGCTCTTCTTCAGGGGGGGCTCCTCTCAGAGATAATATGCTCTTTGTTTACATACAGTAATCCCCACTGCACACAGAGTAACTAAAGTCATTCTCCTCGACACACCTGGGAAATAATCTTCCAGCGACTGATTCATCCTTGCTAATCCTCCGCACACATGTCCACATTCCCAGCATGCATTGTGCCCAGGAGGGACTGACTGATCATGTGACCATAAACCGTCAGTGTCTCTGCAAACCACATCTTCTTTTACTCCTACAAAACATCTTCTCTCCTCACCTAAATCAGGTCTTAAAGAGTCGTAGAGCCAGTATTTTTTTTATAAAAAAGGCCACCTAATCGTGACGTCTGTAGTCAACAGAGTGAAGACTACAATTCCCACGGCGCCTCCTCTAAAGTGAGAGAGATGGGCAGAAAGACGCTGTCGAGGCTCAGTTTTTAACTGTTCAACTAGCCTACTGTTTAAAGGTCCCATGTCATGCTTTTCCGGTTATTACCCGTCCCCTTGTGTGGTATGTAGCTTTTTCTGCATGTAAACGGTCTGCAGAGTCACAAACCCTCAAAGTGCACCCTGTAGCGAGTAAAACTTTAACACAGAAAAGACCTGTCTATGCTGCCCCAAAACGCCTCGTTGGAGATTTCTCTTTTTCCATTTGTTTCAACCAAAATGGACCAATCCGCGGAGCTCCTCACACACCAGGAGGGGTGGGGACCTTTAGCGTACATTTTCAACTAACAGGGAGTCCCCTGGTTGGTAATAGACGAGTTGGGATCGCAGAGAAATGCTCTCCGCAGACCCATGCTCACAGCGTTCTAAACCTTTTTCTTCCTCAATATCAAGCCACACTTATTGTTTTTACTTCGGCTGTGAGTGTTTGTGTGCTCAGGATGAGTTTCGCGCTGTCCCGCTGTATCGCCGACCCAGAAACCACACCAGTAAGCCAGCTCAGTGAGCAGCGAGCCTCGCAACGTCCCGACCAATCAGAGCACACTGGGCTCACAGGGAGGGGGGGGGGCAGGAGCTCCAACAAGCCGTTTAGGACAGAGAGTGAATACACAGACTTTACAGAGATGCTGTATGAGAAACCAATGTGAGTTTGGAAAATTGCACAATATAAATCTATTCTAGTAGACCTCAACAATGGAAATATGATCAGTAGAAATGGCCATGACATGGGACCTTTAAGTTACCAAGTTATACAAGCCTTACCATAGAAAGAAAGAAAGAATACCTAAGTTTTTTGTTATTTTATTTGAGTTTTGCCTCTTTTTTTTTACTATTGTAAAGGCCTGTTTTCTTTGTTGCATGTGTGAAAAGTTTCTTATTTTATTTTGAGCATTGCACAATCGGAGGCCAAGCAACTCTTCAACTGTGAGTAACACAAATATAAAGGAAAGTAAACGAGTTAGAAATGTCTGTTTAAGGCTTCTAGTGGCTTGATAGAAAACAAGGAAGGAAGCCACGACAAAGAGGTCCAGGAACTCTGAGAGTTGTGGGTCTCGCTCTTTGCTCAAGAGACTCTGTCAGTCTGTTGGTTTCCAGTGAAATATCTCAGCCTGTCTTGCAGTTAAACCTGGTGCAGACACTCCTCTGTGATCTCTCACTTTATATCATCACGCCAACATCTTAACATGTCTTGAGATCTTGTTAGACGGTGGAAGTCTCTTCCAGTCCATCAGGATGAATTCTGCTGTTTCTGCAGACAATCACTTTGAGTTGTTCCTCCCATCACCATGCTTCTTCACCTCTTTAATTACCTCCCCCTCTCTTCCCCTCTCTCCCCCTCTCTCCCCCTCTCTCCTCCTCTCTTTGTCTTTGATTTCCTCCTCCGTCTCTCTGGCTCTCAGTGATCAGCGAGGTCAAGAGCGTTACCCAGCAGTGAAGAGGAGATAATCCTCCGTATTAAAGCCTGTAAAAGCTGCTAATGCCAGATCAAACAGGGACTGAGAGTCTGATCAGTATCTGAGGAAGCTGTGTCCATCACAAAGAGACTCTGAGAGCAGGATTAAAACCTGTGTGTGTTAAAACCTGTGTGTGTTAAAACCTGTGTGTGTTACAGTGGCGAGCCGTCAGGGCCCTCTAGGCCCTCTGTGAGGGCCTAAGATATTATATTTTTTTTATATTTTTATATTTTTCATTAGTTTTACCGAAAAAACTTGATTTAATTGTATTTAAAATAACATTTCCTAAATCTGTCGAATCTGCCTGTTCAGTTTCTGTTTGAATGTGAAGGGTTACATGAAAGAAGCTCGTCTGGCCCTCTCTGCGATTCACAGAGGGCCCGCTATAGTAAAACAACTAGAGAGTAATGTCAAGTGACAGTACAATTGACCAATCATATGCTTTATTATCGCGGACTTTATGACAAGTTCCGCCCGCTGCGCTGCCAAGTTTATGCATGTGTGATAACAACGGGCCAAGCTAGGCGGAAGTAGCTAATTAGCATACGTTCATTCACGATGGCTCACGTCAGTGATAGTGATGACATCGTTGCGAAACTACTAACCGAGTCTTTTTCAAGAATGAGTTACACTGATAAATTGGAGTTAATTACCAAAGGGCGACCAACACCACAGCTTAATTTAGTTCAAAAAAACAAACGGTTCGAGAAGCATTTTAATATCGGCAATTAAGCCAGATACAACTGGATGACCGGATCAACCAGGGAACAAAAGCTGTACTGCTGGGATTGCTTGCTTTTTGGCGCGGACAGTGGGTCATGGGCCAAAGATGGATATTCTGATTTAGGAAGTTTATCCAAATCAGCACATCGCCATCAGAATGCTTCAGGTCACCTCAGAGCTACTATTCGCCTTAAAACATTTGGGGACACCAGGATAGAGCTCCAGCTGGATGAGCAACAACGCCGGGGTGTCATCATTCATAATGAAAAGGTGAAGAGGAACCGAGGAATTTTGAAACGCCTCATAAATTGTGTGGTGTACTTGGGCAAGCAGGAGTTGCCGTTCCGAGGTCACGATGAGAGTGTAACTTCATCAAACAAGGGGAATTACATAGAGTTGCTGGATTTAGTGGCAGAATATGACAGCGACCTGCACACAGACCTCGCCACATCAACAGTCTTTACCGGCACGTCTTCGAGGATTCAGAATGACCTGATCAGCGCTGTCGCTAGTGTAATGACGGATAGCATGAAAGAGGAGCTGAGGAAGGCACCTTTTGTCGCGGTCATGTTGGATGAAACAACAGACATTAGCAACGTGGCGCAGATGTCATATGTGCTTCGATATGTCACTGAAGATGGGATAAAAGAGCGTTTCTTCAAGTACGAAGATGTGACAGAGGACAAACGAGCAGAGGCCATAGCTACACGGCTGCTGGAGTTCCTGAGGGAGAGTGGCTGTATTGACAAAGTGGTCGCGCAGTGCTACGATGGAGCAGCTGTTATGGCCTCTGGATTGAATGGGGTGCAAGCGAAAGTTAAGGAAACAATTCCACAGGCCCTTTTCATTCACTGCTATGCTCACATCTTAAATCTCGTCTTGGCAAAGGGAGCTTCCAAGATAAGAGAGTGTAAGGTCTTCTTCTCCCACCTCTCTGGCTTGGCCACCTTTTTCAGCCGCTCAGCAAAGCGCACCAAGCTACTGGATGATATTTGCCAGCATAGGCTTCCACGGGCAGCTCCTACTCGCTGGTGCTTTCATTCTCGCTTGGTGTGCACAGTGGCAGAGAAGACCAGGGAATTGAGAGAGGTAAGATAATAATAATAATGACCGTAATGAAAATATTAACAATAATAAAGAAATGATATAGTGTTTGAAACTACCCACCATAAAAACATGAAGGTAAAGAACTATGCTAGTATTACATTAAATGCAAAGCTAATCTTAGTGTTTACTGGAGGTCTATAAGTTGTTTTTTCTAAACTAAGCATTACTCTCGTAGGTGTTCGAGCACATCGTAGACCATCACACAGAGTTTGATGACGAAACTGTTCATTGCTCTGATGGATACATCACCCTCCTTACCAGCTTCGATTTCAGCTTTTGGTTGAAAACCTTCCACGCTATCTTCTCCTACTCGGATGTTGTTTTTCAAATACTTCAGAACAAAGGTTTTGATATGCAGTTCTGCCTGGCCAGAGTGGATCAGCTACAGCGCGAAATTGAACAGGAGAAGGGGAACTTTGACAGCGTCTACGATGAAACCCAGGCTTTGGTTGGCCCTCCGCACGGCCATGGAGCTCAAGGAGACGTTCGCGCACGGTACAGGGAGCTCCACTGCAGCGTAATTGACAGCCTGCTAACCCAGATTGCCAACCGCTTCAGTGACCACAAAAAGCTGGAATTCCTGGCCCTTCTGGACCCGCAACAGTTCGGGCATTACTGTAACTATTTCCCAACTGCTGCCTTGAACAGTTTGATGGAGAGCTATGGCGGATATTCCGACCAGCCTCGACTGCACACGGAACTCGCCGTGATGTACGGCATGTTTGACATTTTGGGGAAAAGCCCAGCCGACATTCATCAGTTTCTCCTCAAAAAAGGACTGAGTGAAAGCTAGTTTGATCATCAAAGGTAAGCCAAAGTGATTTTCAATGTGGGCCGCCGTGCCGACTTAATTCATTTTTAATTGTTACTTGGCTGTGGGTGCCCTGTCATGATAGGTGTTTATATAAATGGTGTTGTTTTGAGTGGTAGAGGGTCGCTGTCATTGATGCGTTTTGCACCCCGGACCGCTGTTTTGATATTCCGCTGAAGTATACGCTGTGACGTAATAACTCTTCTTTTTTTTCTTTTTTTCGAGGGAAGGGGGGGGGGGGGGTCAGAGGGCCTAGGTAGAAAAGTCACGGCTCGCCACTGGTGTGTTAAAACCTGTGTGAGTTAAAACCTGTGTGTGTTAAAACATGTGTGTTAAAACGTATCCACGAGACACCGTGTGAATCAGATGCTCAGCAATAAGCTGCCATCATCAAAACCTGGTCAGTCTGAGACGCTTCCACGTGTCTCTGTAGAGAGCAGACAGCGTGCCACAATGTACCGTATCTTACCATATCGTGTCTTACTGTATCTTACCGTATCGTACCGCATCGTACCGTACCGCATCGTACCGTACCGCATCGTACCACATCGTTCCGTATCGTACCGCATTGTATCTTACCGTACCGTATCTTACCGCATCGTACCGTGTCTTACCGCATCGTACTGTACCGTGTCTTACCGTATCTTACCGCATCGTACCGCGTCTTAACGCATCGTACCGTACGTGTCTTGCCGCCTCGTACCGTGTTGTACCATATCGTATCTTATCGCATACTACCGTACCGTGTCTTGCCGCATCGTACAGTACCGTGTCTTACCGTACCGCGTCTTACCGCATCGTAACGTACTGTGTCTTACCGCATCGTACCGTGTCTTACCGCATCGTACCGTGTCTTACCGCATCGTACCGTACCGTGTCTTACCGCATCGTACCGTACCGTGTCTTACCACATCGTAACGTACCGTGTCTTACCACATCGTACCCTACCGCGTCTTACCGTATCTTACCACATTGTACCGTGTCTTACCGCATCGTACCGTACCGTGTCTTACCGTACATTACCGTATCGTACCGTGTCTTACCGCATCGTACCGTGTTGTATTGTATCTTACCGCGTCGTACCGTATCGTATCCTATTGCACTGCATCGTCTTGCATCGTAGCATAGTATGAAACCAGTTAGTCGGTTGTAACCTATCGTTGAGTTGTTTTTTATTATAAGGGTCTGCTCGATGCTCACAGTCCTTTTCCTCCACAGTGAGAGTGTGTGTCTGCAGTTACAGGAGCCAATGATCTCACAGAGTGTGTGTCTGCAGTTACAGGAGCCGGTGGTCGAATGATCTCACAGAGTGTGTGTCTGCAGTTACAGGAGCCAATGATCTCACAGTGACCCCAAACACCAGCCATTTATCATTATAAGCAGCAGAGACAGGTAAATCAAAGGCTGGACCCTCTTTACTGTAGCTCTGCTCTATGACACTATAACCTGCTACTGTACAGGAGGAGGAAGAGGAGGAGGAGGAGGAGGAAGAGGAGGAGGAGGAAGAAGAGGAAGGGGAGGAAGAAGAGGAAGAAGAGGAGGAAGAGGAGGAAGAGGAGGAGGAGGAAGAAGAGGAGGAGGAGGAAGGGGAGGAAGAAGAGGAGGAAGAGGAGGAAGAGGAGGAGGAGAAAGATGAGGTGTCATGCAGCAGTTTGCAGAGCATCATTCATCTCTGTCCAGTGAACATGAAGCGTTTGCATTAAGTGATGCTCTCTGCCTGACCACACACACTTTCTCTTTTTGCATTGGTCTGGTTATGTTTGCATTTGACACACACACACACACCCTCACACACACACACACACACACACACACACACACACACACACACTGTACTGTAGCTGTTGGACCAGGGACAACATGTCTCTGCTGGAGATTAAATAAATGAGCATCAGAGCAGGGGAGATAACAGTGTGTGTGTGTGTGTGTGTGTGTGTGTGTGTGTGTGTGTGTGTGTGTGTGTGCGTGTGTGTGACATTAGTAGGTGGTGATGAATGGAGAAGGATATTGTGTTTCAGATGCAGACCTTTCCCTCACTCCTCTTCTCCCATTCATCAGTTTCCTCCTGACATAGCAGCCTCAAACTGCCTACACACTCTTCTATGTGTGTGAGCCCTACACACACTCATCTGTGTGTGTGTGTGTGTGTGTGTGTGTGTGTGTGTGTGTGTGTGTGTGTGTGTGTGAGTGTGTGTGTGTTTGAGTGTTAGCCATACACACACTCCTCTGTGTGTGTATGTGAGCCCTACACACTCTCCACTTACTTTCTTTTTGTATTTGTGCCAAACACAGTAGTTTTTATAACTCATACACACTGTTCTCACAGGGTGTGATGCAGCCTGAGCTCAGTTAAAAAAATGTCCTCAAATCTTGTTCAGTTTCCTTCATGGGAGCCTGCCTGCAGGCGCCAGTCTCAGGACACCTCCTCTCTGAGGACACCTCCACTCTGAGGACACCTCCACTTTCCAAACAGGAAATGCACGCAAATACAAAATAAAATCGTACTGAAACCATAGACTGTATATAACTGACACTTATATACATATGTATATATATATATAAATAGGGGCACCCGTATCGTTTACTCTCAGTACAGCGCCACTTTCCGAACAGGAAATGCACGCTAATACAAAATAAAATCGCACTGACACTTATTATATCTATATATATTTATTAGGGCTGTCAGTCGATTAAAATAGTTAATCGCGATTAATCACAAATTAATCGCAAATTTGTTGTCTGTTCTAAATGTACCTTAGAGGGATATTTTTCAAGTTTTTAATACTCTTATTATGTCCATATGAGTGGACAAATATGCTTTATGCAAATGTTTATTATCATTTGAACAATGACAAATATCCTCATGAATATTAAACACAACAACCTGGAACCTCTCATACAATACAATAATACAATACAGAGTGTGTGTGTGTGTGTGTGTGTGTGTGTGTGTGTGTGTGTGTGTGTGTGTGTGTGTGTGTGTGTGTGTGTGTGTGTGTGTGTGTGTGTGTGTGTGTGTGTGTGTGTGTGTGTGTGGAGAGACACTGTGATGGATCGTTGGAGCTAAGTGCAACTCAAGGCATATGCTAACATCCAAGGGTAGTTTCCATTATAAGTAAAAAATAATTTTACTTTGTAACGCATTAGTCCCAACACTGGTTATGAGTGAGTTTCTGTGCAGTAATGCGTTAGATCTGTTAGCTGAGTTTCTTCCCGTTACATGGATATAAAACATTCATAGTTTATTAAATATTAAGATGCCCTCAGACACTGTTTCATGCAGATGACGCGTTTTTCCGCCCGGGGGCGGGGGGAAGGGCTAGAACAGGTTAAAAGGGGTAAATCAATCATCTTTTTTCTCAAAGCAATGATAAACCTGTGAGTTGGATGTAGAAAAGTCAGAATCAATATAGATTTTTTTTATTTTAAAGTCAATTCAGATTGAACATAGTAAAAAAACGTAAATTATAGTGTCCGTCCAAAACAAAAACATTACTTATAGTGAAAACCAGCCTTGAATGATGGGATGGTAGACTAAAAGCTTTAGGAATCCAAACTATAACATATAATAAGTACCCTGTATCAAGATTGATGCAAAACAAGTGACATTTGACCTTTTTAGAGAGGGGGTCTGGGGTCATTTGGGTGGATTTGCGATATGTCTGGCCCCCCCTCGTTCGATTTTGATGATTGACACCTCCGCCTGAGGAATGTCTTGATTATGGGAGACCTATGAGACAAATGGAGGAGTCTCCACCGCCCTTCACCCCCCCTACCAACACCTCTGAGGATACTCTTCCTTCATCCCCCAGCGCTCTTTTCTCTCCGCTCACCCTTTCACACTCGCCCCGCCTCCTGGAGTTCGATGACCACATGAAAGAGATACACAGGGTTGCCACCAATTCCTTCCTGGAGTTCACTGAAAATATGGAGGCGATACACAGGGTTAGCAGCATGTCCTTGACCCCCGTCCCTCAACGACGCCCACCAGAATCACAGAAGCAGAGACGCGCACCATCTCCCCCGTCTTCATCACCATGCCTACCACAATCATCCGGACCAAAACGTCCTCCCCCCCCTTCAAGACAGCATCTGCGGTCTCCGAAGCCTGATAAGGATGTGTGTGTACAAAACGCAGCAAACTCTAACTGATATGTGCTGGGTCCAGGCTCAAGGGCGTATGGCACTCTCAACTCTTTCCAGGACATGCCGGGGCCCTGCCTGCCAGTAGCTTTGCCGATATCTGTGTTGATAGGTAATAGATTGAGAGCGGTGAATCAGCTTAGAAACAGGAAGCGCTCAAACGTTTGTGTGAGTTTATCAAATTTAGCAGTGATTCCATGTCAGCCACAGCTTGCCACAAACAATCTGACTGATAGTGTATTTAACAAACTTAAACTAGCTTTATTAAATGTCAGGTCTTTGCCAGGAAAAACATTTGTAATCAATGATTTTATCACTGAGCACAATCTGGATGTTATGTTTTTAACGGAAACTTTGATTGAACAAAATAACAGTGCAGCTGTTCTTATCGAATCAACCCCTCCCAACTTCAGTTTTATGAGTCAGGAAGGAATGCATAAGAAAGGAGGTGGAGTTGCTATTTTGTTCAATGATTCCCTTCAATGCAGGAAGACATCTTATGGGAACTTTGCTTCTTTTGAATATGTGGCCCTTCAGATGAAATGCTCCTCTCGAGCTCTGTTCCTAAATATCTACAGACCTCCCAAATACTGTGCAAGCTTTTTGATGACTTTACTGAACTGCTGTCTATAGTGTGTATTGACTTTGACCGTCTAGTCATTGTTGGTGATTTGAACATCCATGTTGACAACCCCCAGGACAGAGGGGCTAAAGAACTGTTTTGTGTTCTTGATAACTATGGACTGACTCAGCATGTGACGGAGCCCACGCACAATTACACTGGCTTCCTGTGTGTCAAAGAATTGATTTCAAAATATTGCTGTTGGTTTATAAAGCTTTGAATGGTCTAGGCAAACCCAGAAACCTGCAGGTCCGCTGCAACTCTGATTACTTTCAAATCCAGGCTGAAGACTTTTCTTTTTGCCGCTGCTTTTAATTGAACTATTCACATCTTAAACTGCACTATAACTTTTATCTATGTATCTTTATCTTTTCATTTTTATTTTATTATCTTTGCTTTTTAGTTAAAGGTGGGGGGGGTCATTTTGGAGAAACCAGCTCGAGTGCGCTAGAATTTGAAAATACACAGCCGGAAAAAATCTGCCACTTCCTCACAGAGCCCCTCCTCCAACACACACGAACGCGCACATGACCAATGAGGGCACCAGATCAGTTTGTGCACAGATGGAAGGCTGACAGGCAGGTAGGCCATCCAGTTACTTTAGCCGGGCCGGCTCAGATGATTGGTCGTGCTTTTTACAGTAACAAAAAGTGTATCTCGAGCCGGTTTCTCAAACTTACCTACCCCACCTTTAAAGACTGTTTTTAAATGCCATTTTCTTAATGTCTTTCATTTTTGTAAAGCACTTTGAATTGCCTTGTGTTGAAAGGTGCTATATAACTAAACTTGCCTTGCCTTGCCTAAGCGCGTTAGCATTTTTTCGCTTATTGCTAATTCAGAGGCTCGGCGTTAGACTTGTGTTTTGTTTCGGTAAAAATGGTTCATATCGTCAGTTAGCTGAGTTTCTTCGGGGGCTATGGGGCTTAACAGGTTAAAAGTGTATTTTCTCTTTGTCTTACCCATAGTATGGACATTTATTCCATCAGGGATAAGTATATATTCAGAATGTGTAGATATGTGTAAAGTATGAGCCTAAAACGCCTCATTTGTTAACTTTGGGATCATAGTGACATCACTATGGAACACTCGTGTTCCTATTGGACATATCACAGTAGAGACACTAA
>CM062285.1:1092038-1162038 GCA_031216635.1 Dissostichus eleginoides
ACACACACAATATACACACAGAAATATACACACACACACACAATATAAACACACACACACAATATACACACAGAAATATACACACACACACACAATATACACACAGAAATATACACACACACACACAATATACACACAGAAATATACACACACACACACACAATATACACACAGAAATATACACACACACACAATATACACACAGAAATATACACACACACACACACACAATATACACACAGAAATATACACACACACACACAATATACACACAGAAATATACACACACACACAATATACACACAGAAATATACACACACACACAATATAAACACACACACACACAATATACACACAGAAATATACACTCACACACACACACACAATATACACACAGAAATATACACACACACACACAATATACACACAGAAATATACACACACACACACACACACAATATACACACAGAAATATACACACACACACAATATACACACAGAAATATACACACACACACACAATATAAACACACACACAATATACACACAGAAATATACACACACACACACACAATATAAACACACACACACAATATACACACAGAAATATACACACACACACACACCACACACAATATACACACAGAAATATACACACACACACACACAATATACACACAGAAATATACACACACACACACACAATATACACACAGAAATATACACACACACAATATAAACACACACACACACAATATACACACAGAAATATACACTCACACACACACACACACAATATACACACAGAAATATACACACACACACACAATATACACACAGAAATATACACACACACACACACACAATATACACACAGAAATACACACACAGCACAATATACACACAGAAATACACACACACACAATATACACACAGAAATATACACACACAAACACACACACACAATATACACACAGAAATATACACACACACACACACACAAAATATACACACACACACACACACACAATATACACACAGAAATATACACACACACACAGAAATACACACACAGCACAATATACACACACACACAAACACACAATATACACACAGAAATACACACACACACACACACAATATACACACAGAAATACACACACACACACATACAATATACACACAGAAATATACACACACACACACACACAATATACACACAGAAATATACACACACACACACACAATATACACACAGAAATATACACACACACACACAATATACACACAGAAATATACACACACACACACACACAATATACACACAGAAATATACACACACACACACACACAATATACACACAGAAATACACACACACACACACGATGTTTCTGCACACACATGTAAACTAAAGCTAGAACAGTCCTATGATGAACAGATATTGTTATTAATACTGAGGTCCTCCTGTCTCTCTGCTGCACACACTCACAAACTTACACAAACACACACACACACACACACACACACACACTGAAACACAACATGTGCATCCCTTATTTCCACTGTTGCAGGAATAGCTAATATATGTGTTAATGTGGCTAACAGCTGTCTCTCGTGGTGTGGATTAAAGCAGCTTATGCTGCAGATATTAAAGCTTAGCAAGGTTTCTGACCTTTCAGACTGTGGGGGGGAATTAAAGGATCACGGGGGGGGGGGGGGGGGGGGGGTCTCATCAGGAGCATCACAGATATGAGCTGTGGGACTAAATATATACTCCTGCAAAGGGTATCCCATAATCACTGCAGAGGAGGGGAATCCACCTTAAATATCCTCATAGAGGAGAAATGTGTGTGTGTGTGTGTGTGTGTGTGTGTGTGTGTGTTGTGTGTGTGTGTGTGTGTGTGTGTGTGTGTGCGCGCGCAACAGGTTTTTCTAACAGAAGACAGATGAGGCTGTGACAAACACACACACACACACACACACAGACACACACACACACACACCTGATTTCAGGCTTTTTATTCGTGATCTCATGACAGTAGAATATGTTTCCTGAAATGTCACCCCCCCCCAAACACACCCTCCATGTGCAGCTCCTGCTCTGAGTTTCTCCTGTAAACAGATTTTATTTTTACAGTTTGTTCTGAACACGTTTTATTTTATTTCCTGAGTGTGTGTGAGTCCTGTGGGCTGATTGGAGGACACTCAGATCAGCTGCTCCTGGGAGTGTGTGTGAGCAGGGGAAAGATATGAAAAGATATCACATACTTAAACATTTCTTTCTTAATGTTCTCAAATTGTTTGGGCCCCTGTGAGTCACGGGCCCTTAGAATCGTCCTAACTTTTCACCCCCTTACGGCGCCCCTGTGTGTGAGGAGTGTGTGTGAGCAGTGTGTGTGAGCAGTGTGTGTGAGGAGTGTGTGTAAGCAGTCTGTGTGAGCAGTGTGTGTCAGCAGTGTGTGAGCTTTGTGTGTGAGCAGTGTGTGAGGAGTGTGTGTCAGCAGTGTGTGAGCTGTGTGTGTGAGCAGTGCGTGAGGAGTGTGTGTGAGCAGTGTGTGTGAGCAGTGTGTGTCAGCAGTGTGTGAGCTGTGTGTGTGAGCAGTGTGTGAGGAGTGTGTGTCAGCAGTGTGTGAGCTGTGTGTGTGAGCAGTGTGTGAGGAGTGTGTGTCAGCAGTGTGTGAGCTGTGTGTGTGAGCAGTGTGTGAGGAGTGTGTGTCAGCAGTGTGTGAGCAGTGTGTGAGCAGTGCGTGAGGAGTGTGTGTGAGCAGTGTGTGTGAGCTGTGTGTGTGAGCAGTGTGTGAGCAGTGTGTGTGAGCAGTGTGTGTGAGGAGTGTGGGACCACCTCACCTGTATGAGAGCACTAACCTGATCACAGATTGACTTCAGACTCAGTTTCAGAGCTGGACAGATGCTCCGCTCCCAGAGGAGAAAGAGAGGAGTTATGATGATTATAATTAATGAGGAGGTTAATGAGACATACTGAAGATCCTGTAAGGTCAACATGTAATGATCAAAGTACGCAGCGTGGAGTGTGTGTGTGTGTGTGTGTGTGTGTGTGTGTGTGTGTGTGTGTGTGTGTGTTGACTTATTGTCCTTCTTAAAATAATACCTAATCTCAATATGATCTTTGTTTAACCGGAGAAGTTTCCAGCGTGTGTGAGTGTGCCTTTTCTCTAATAATCTTTGCATTAAAGACCTCTCCTTGTTGCTAACTCCATGTCCGTGATGGTTCCAGTTTAACGTGAGAGAAGTTATCTGTAAACCAGCCGAGGTGTTTCTTTAAATATCTCTCAGATGTGAAGGTTAGTTCCTCCCACGCTCCTCATCGCTCACAAACAAACCTAATTAGTGGAGGAGCAAACAGCTGCTGCTAATCACCGCTAACACTCTCTCAGTGCTAACGGGAGATTCTTTGTGATGGACGCTGTGTGTGTGTGTGTGTGTGTGTGTGTGTGTGTGTGTGTGTGTGTGTGTGTGTGTGTGTGTGTGTGTGTGTGTGTGTGTGTGTGTGTGTGTGATGGAGGTTTGTTGTTAACTTCAGGACGAGATGGTCATTAAAAGTCTCAGTAACTCTCTCTCTGTTGAAAGAACAAAGTTAGCCTGATATTAATCCTGTTTACATCATCTGTGTACAAACAGATCTGTCTGAGGAACAATGACGGAGAAATAAGAAACATCTGCTATTATTATTATTATTATTATTATCATGATGTGAGAGCACTTTCATTCAGTATGTTTAATACTTATATTTATGTATAATCCACTCCTTTGCTTTAAATCTATTGAGACAGAAATAAAATAAAAACTGTAGTAACCTAAATCACTTTATTACTGAAATGTGTTTGATATCAGATCTTTCTTAGCAACGGAGGAAGGAACGCTGCACAGATCCTCTGATCCTGGACCTGTTGTTGCACCTGGTCGTGTTTTTATCTCATATCGGGGCACTGTGATTGGCTGTAAGAGAATCAGAGAAACAGACGAGAGGCTCTTCTGGTTTCAATCAGGAAGAGATGGAAGATCTGTGGGAGCGTTTGAAAGTAGGGAAACACAAATAATACACAGATATATGTGCTCTTCATGCTCTCCTGTATACCTGCAGCTTTCTGGTTATTTTGAATCATGGAGTGGTTTCCTGGCTGTCCGTTGTCTTCGTGATGTGTTCAGGTGCTCCTCTTTACCAATGGGTGTTGCCAGATAGTGCTCACCTCCTCCCTCTGTCTGACTGATGGCTGCTGACCGTCTGTCAGAGAGTGAGCCGGCTGAATTACTGCTGATCAATGAAGACATGAACTCTTCCTCTCTGCACACCTCTCCAATAAGTCTCTGGATCACAGGAGAAGAAATCCAGCGGAAAGTCTGTTTCTGACTGACACACACACACACACACACACACACACACACAAACAGAGTCTCTGACAGGAGAAGCTTGGAGCTATGAGCTGTTAGCATCAATGGCTAAATGTCATGCGATGCATTAAAGCAGCAGAAAGTAAAGAAAGGAGATGTTTTACTCAGATCTGAGTCTCCTCTGACCCCCCATCAACAAACCCTCTTCCCTCACTGGGAGTTTCCTCTTCAGACAGTCGACTCCTCCCTCAGTTGATGGTATTTATTACAGCGGAAACACTGTTAATCAAGTGTAACGTTTAGAGGTGGGCGGATGAATGTCATGATTTTAGTTTTGTGTGTTTAAAGTTTCAGGTTATATTTTTTCTCCCTGTGTCTTCCTTCCTGTGTTTTCCCTCCTCCCTGATTGTCTGCTTGTGTTCATGTTGCTCAGGTGTCTCCCCCCCCTCTCCAGGTGTGTGTTGTCTTGTGATTACTGTGGATTTGGTCTTGTTTCCCTTGTGTTCCTCACCGGTTTGGTCGTTGTTTTTCGTGGGTTTGGTTCTGATGTCTGGATTTCCCTGGTCTCTCCTCCTGTGTTCCCGGTTTGTTCTGTTTGTTACTTTAACTTTTCTTTCTCCTCGCCTGCTCCTGCCGTTTTAGATGTTTTACCAGCTTTTGATTTAATAGCAGCTCGCCTTCAGTCTGTACTGCTTTTGGGTCTAAAACCCTGACAGTATCAGTCTTAAATCCAGACCTCAGTCAGGGGAGAAAGGTGCACAATGTGTGTTAAACTTATCGTATGATGATCAGTAGTATCAGTAGTATCAGTAGTATCAGTAGTATCAGTGGTATCAGTAGTAGTATCAGTGGTGTCAGTGGTATCAGTAGTAGTATCAGTGGTATCAGTAGTAGTATCAGTAGTATCAGTGGTATCAGTAGTAGTATCAGTGGTATCAGTAGTAGTATCAGTAGTATCAGTGGTATCAGTAGTAGTATCAGTGGTATCAGTAGTAGTATCAGTAGTATCAGTGGTATCAGTAGTAGTATCAGTGGTATCAGTAGTAGTATCAGTGGTATCAGTGGTATCAGTAGTAGTATCAGTGGTATCAGTAGTAGTATCAGTGGTATCAGTAGTATCAGTAGTATCAGTGGTATCAGTAGTAGTATCAGTGGTATCAGTGGTATCAGTAGTATCAGTAGTATCAGTGGTATCAGTAGTAGTATCAGTGGTATCAGTGGTATCAGTAGTAGTATCAGTGGTATCAGTAGTAGTATCAGTAGTATCAGTGGTATCAGTAGTAGTATCAGTGGTATCAGTAGTAGTATCAGTGGTATCAGTGGTATCAGTAGTAGTATCAGTAGTATCAGTGGTATCAGTAGTATCAGTAGTAGTATCAGTGGTATCAGTAGTATCAGTAGTATCAGTGGTGTCAGTGGTATCAGTAGTAGTATCAGTAGTATCAGTGGTATCAGTAGTATCAGTAGTAGTATCAGTGGTATCAGTAGTATCAGTAGTAGTATCAGTAGTATCAGTGGTATCAGTAGTATCAGTAGTAGTATCAGTAGTATCAGTGGTATCAGTAGTATCAGTAGTATCAGTAGTAGTATCAGTAGTATCAGTAGTATCAGTGGTATCAGTGGTATCAGTGGTATCAGTAGTATCAGTAGTATCAGTAGTAGTATCAGTGGTATCAGTGGTATCAGTAGTATCAGTAGTATCAGTAGTAGTATCAGTAGTATCAGTGGTATCAGTGGTATCAGTGGTATCAGTAGTATCAGTAGTATCAGTAGTAGTATCAGTAGTATCAGTGGTATCAGTGGTATCAGTAGTATCAGTAGTAGTATCAGTAGTATCAGTAGTATCAGTGGTATCAGTAGTATCAGTAGTATCAGTAGTAGTATCAGTAGTATCAGTACTATCAGTGGTATCAGTGGTATCAGTAGTATCAGTAGTAGTATCAGTAGTATCAGTAGTATCAGTGGTATCAGTAGTATCAGTAGTATCAGTAGTACGAAGTATCAGTGGTATCAGTAGTATCAATAGTATCAGTAGTAGTATCAGTAGTATCAGTAGTATCAGTAGTATCAGTAGTGTCAGTGGTATCAGTAGTATCAGTAGTAGTATCAGTGGTATCAGTAGTATCAGTGGTATCAGTAGTATCAGTAGTATCAGTAGTATCAGTAGTACGTAGTATCAGTGGTATCAGTAGTATCAGTAGTATCAGTAGTAGTATCAGTAGTATCAGTAGTATCAGTGGTATCAGTAGTATCAGTAGTATCAGTAGTACGTAGTATCAGTGGTATCAGTAGTATCAAAGTATCAGTGGTATCAGTAGTAGTATCAATGGTATCAGTAGTATCAGTAGTATCAGTGGTATCAGTGGTATCAGTAGGTAGTATCAGTAGTATCAGTAGTATCAGTGGTATCAGTAGTATCAGTGGTATCAGTGGTATCAGTAGTATCAGTAGTATCAGTGGTATCAGTGGTGTCAGTAGTATCAGTGGTATCAGTAGTATCAGTGGTATCAGTGGTATCAGTAGGTAGTATCAGTAGTATCAGTAGTATCAGTGGTATCAGTAGTATCGGTGGTATCAGTGGTATCAGTGGTATCAGTAGTATCAGTAGTATCGGTGGTATCAGTAGTATCAATAGTATCAGTGGTATCAGTAGTAGTATCAGTGGTATCAGTGGTATCAGTGGTATCAGTGGTATCAGTGGTATCAGTAGTATCAGTAGTATCAGTGGTATCAGTGGTGTCAGTAGTATCAGTAGTATCAGTGGTATCAGTAGTATCAGTGGTATCAGTGGTATCGGTGGTATCAGTAGTATCAGTAGTATCGGTGTTATCAGTAGTATCAATAGTATCAGTGGTATCAGTAGTAGTATCAGTGGTATCAGTAGTAGTATCAGTGGTATCAGTGGTATCAGTGGTATCAGTAGTATCAGTGGTATCAGGTATCAGTAGTATCAGTAGTATCAGTGGTATCAGTGGTATCAGTGGTATCAGTGGTGTCAGTAGTATCAGTGGTATCAGTGGTATCAATGGTATCAGTAGTATCAGTAGTATCAGTGGTATCAGTGGTATCAGTGGTATCAGTAGTATCAGTGGTATCAGTAGTAGTATCAGTGGTATCAGTAGTATCAGTGGTATCAGTGGTATCAGTGGTATCAGTAGTAGTATCAGTGGTATCAGTGGTATCAGTTGTATCAGTAGTATCAGTAGTATCAGTGGTATCAGTAGTAGTATCAGTGGTATCAGTAGTATCAGTGGTATCAGTGGTATCAGTAGTATCAGTAGTATCAGTGGTATCAGTGGTATCAGTAGTATCAGTGGTATCAGTAGTATCAGTGGTATCAGTGGTATCAGTGGTATCAGTGGTAGTATCAGTGGTATCAGTGGTATCAGTGGTATCAGTGGTATCACTGGTATCAGTAGTATCAGTGGTATCAGTGGTATCAGTGGTATCAGTGGTATCAGTAGTATCAGTGGTATCAGTGGTATCAGTGGTATCAGTAGTATCAGTGGTATCAGTGGTATCAGTGGTATCAGTGGTATCAGTAGTATCAGTGGTATCAGTGGTATCAGTGGTATCAGTAGTATCAGTAGTATCAGTGGTATCAGTAGTATCAGTGGTATCAGTGGTATCAGTGGTATCACTGGTATCACTGGTATCACTGGTATCAGTAGTAGTATCAGTGGTATCAGTAGTATCAGTGGTATCAGTGGTATCAGTGGTATCAGTGGTATCACTGGTATCAGTAGTAGTATCAGTAGTATCAGTAGTATCAGTGGTATCAGTAGTAGTATCAGTAGTAGTATCAGTGGTATCAGTAGTATCAGTGGTATCAGTGGTATCAGTGGTATCAGTGGTATCAGTAGTAGTATCAGTGGTATCAGTGGTATCAGTGGTATCAGTGGTATCAGTGGTATCACTGGTATCAGTAGTAGTATCAGTGGTATCAGTAGTATCAGTGGTATCAGTGGTATCAGTGGTATCAGTGGTATCAGTAGTAGTATCAGTGGTATCAGTAGTATCAGTGGTATCAGTGGTATCAGTGGTATCAGTGGTATCAGTAGTATCAGTGGTATCAGTAGTATCAGTAGTATCAGTGGTATCAGTGGTATCAGTGGTATCAGTGGTATCAGTAGTATCAGTGGTATCAGTGGTATCAGTGGTATCAGTGGTCCTCTCTGTGTTTTCCTCCAGGTTAAAGATGACTTCATCCTCAGCTCTGTATGAACTGCTGGCTTTTCATCTGTGCTCCAACATCTCTCTAACAACAGATCGCTGCAGAGACCAGCAGCACAATGCTATAATAAGAGAAACACACACACACACACATACACACACACACACACACACATTGTTGTGTAGAAGTCGTAAAGCTGAGTTTCATAAACGCTGTGCAGTTTCTCGTTAAGAGTAAACAGCGTCACTGGGTCCTGGAGGTGAGATTACCCTCCATCAGGCAGAGCTCATTACAGATGGATAAGAGAGGTTGATATGAGAGGGTGGATATGAAAGGGTTGATATGAGAGGTTTGATATGAGAGGTTTGATATGAGAGGGTTGATATGAGAGGTGGATATGAGAGGTTGATATGAGAGGTGGATATGAGAGGGTTGAAATGAGAGGGTTGATATGAGAGGGTGGATATGAGAGGGTTGATATGAGAGGGTTGATATGAGAGGGTTGATATGAGAAGGTTGAATATGAGAGGGTTGATATGAGAAGGTTGATATGAGAAGGTTGATATGAGAAGGTTGATATGAGAGGTGGATATGAGAGGTTGATATGAGAAGGTTGATATGAGAGGGTTGATATGAGAGGTTGATATGAGAGGGTTGATATGAGAGGTTGATATGAGAAGGTTGATATGAGAGGTTGATATGAGATGGTTGATATGAGAGGGTTGATATGAGAAGGTTGATATGAGAGGGTGATAGAGACGGGGTATGAAAGCGTTGATATGAGAGGGTTGATATGAGAGGGTTGATATGAGAGGTTGATATGAGATGGTTGATATGAGACGGTGGATATGAGAGGGTTGATATGAGAAGGTTGATATGAGAGGGTTGATATGAGAGGTTGATATGAGATGGTTGATATGAGATGGTTGATATGAGAGGGTTGATATGAGAGGGTTGATATGAGAGGTTGATATGAGAGGGTTGATATGAGAGGGTGGATATGAGAGGTTGATATGAGATGGTTGATATGAGAGGTTGATATGAGATGGTTGATATGAGAGGGTTGATATGAGAGGTTGATATGAGAGGGTTGATATGAGAGGGTTGATATGAGAAGGTGGATATGAAAGCGTTGATATGAGAGGGTTGATATGAGAGGTTGATATGAGAGGTTGACTAACAGTAGCTCCAGGCCCCCCCTCCCTCGTGTTGTAAAAGATTCAGGCTGATGTGACTGAGCGGGCGCCTTGCTGCCAGCCGGATCTGATTTATAACTCTCATTTCCAGTCGGGGACATTTTAAGTGAAAGCACAGGGAATTTGCCAATTTTACAGCGCGTCGCTGCAGAGGAACAACAGTTGTGTGTTTGCAGAGATGCTCTCAGTGTGAGGGGGGGGGGGCATGCTCACAGTGCGAGGGGGGGGGGGGAGAGCCTGAACGCACCATCAGGAAAATGTTCACAGTGTGAAGGGGGGGGAGAGCCTGAACGCACCATCTGAACACTGAGGGTCTGTCAGCAGCTGAATGATACACACAGCAGTAAAGGGGGGGGGGTTAGTGCAACACAGAAAGCATCTCCTGGTGTCTGCAGAAACACATCAGCTGCAGACTGAAACATCCCTACACATACAGAGGCTTTGATTGACAGGTTGTCCATGCATGGTGCACAGAGGCTGAACCTACACACTGGTGTTTGTTTGTTTGTTAAGATATAATTTACTATAAAAGCCCCATATGAACTAAAAGTGTCACTTCTCACTGTCCCCTGAAGCCTGCTCTCTGAGCCAGTTCAACAGACCCTGGATATCTCTGAGTTATCTTAACTAACCCTATCAAAGAGATCTCGCTAAGCGGTCCTACGACGCTGGTTATCAACTCGGTAACTCAAGCCAGGGTTTCTCTGTCCGGCTGAGTGCGCGTTCACATGAAAGGGGCCGGAGTTAGCAACATTTGACCAATCACAAACAGGGACAAGCGTACTGACAGCGCAGCGTCATACTTCCTGAATGAAAAGTAAACTATAATATTAGATAAATATGAAGAATTTGATCAGTTTGATCAGTTCTCTAAATGCTCTTCAGCTGCTGGTCTCACCCTGTAGGACGAAGACAGTGATGGTGTGATCACTTCAACAGCAGAATGAAGCCTCCTCTTACAGATGATTTTCTTCTGAAGCCAACAACATATTTGTGTTTTCTTTCAACATCAGATCAATAAAAAGCCTCTTAGCTGCACTCAGCGACCGCCATCGAGCGCTGACCCGCCACGAGGCCAAAGACTGGAGGACTTTATTTACTATATTTAAATATATATATAATTAATAAACCATCTTTTATTTTAGGCATGCAGGACAGGCTTCAACTCTCTTTACAACAGGTTCTTCAATCAAAGCTTTGAGAAGGTTTCCATCTCCCTGTCTCACGTTAGTCCTGCATGAGGACACTGTATGAGGACAGTGTCCTCATACAGTGTCCTCACACACTGTCCTCATACATTGTCCTCATAGACCACCTCTTTATCTTTCTAGCCTCGAACCCCAGTGCATTGTGGGAGGCATGGCAGGGGTTAACCTGCTCTTAAAGCCCCCCCCCCTGTCTAAGCCTATAGCAGGAGACAAAGCTCTTATCTCCCCCCCCTCCCCTCCATTAGCCTCCACCAGCCTCACATTTGCATGTCAATCAAAGCCGCGGCTGACATTTAAAAAGCTGTAAAGGACTGGTAGGAAATCACAGGAATTAATTGCAATGTGCATGTTCGTGTGAAATGCACACGTACACACACACACAAGGACACACACACACACACACTCCCCCTATCTTCCCACACACACGCTGCTCACCAGGAAATGTAATTACTTTACATTTCTTTGTGGAGGAAGGAATGAACAGGCCGGTTGAAGTCAGCGTCTCTGGGCGTAATTAACATGGAGCTATCAGACGTCTCAACTCTTCTTCCTCTCGGAGGTAAAGAGAAGCAGAGCCTCTTCCCTCAGATCAAGAGAAACGGTTACTCCTCCGATGCTGGGAAATTGGAATCATCACAGATCTGTGTTCATGTTAATAATAATAATAACAATAATAATACATGTTATTTATGATGACTTCCTTCAGTCTGTGTGGTTCTCTGAGCAGAGATGCAAGATCACTAGAGAGGCTTCAGGTGAGCAGACCTCTCTAAAACTGCTTCACTTTATTAAGGGTTACTTTCAGTACTGATTAGGGGTGTAACGGTTCACAGAATTCACGGTTCGGTACGTACCTCGGTTTGGGGGTCACGGTTCGGTACGGGTTCGGTACAACAAGAAAAAGCAAAAAAAAGTCCCAAATGCATAATTCCAGGTTTGTTTTTTATTTACAAGTTTCAGTTTAAAAATAAGGAACTCTAACATTTTGAAAAATTAACTTCATTACACAGTTAAAAACAAACCACAAACAGTACACACACTCAGATGGCCATATTATCTATAATGGCTGATGTCAAACAAAAAGGTTCAATAAGCTGTAAAACTAAAAAGAATGTCTTGAAAATATTACAAAATAAATAATAAGAAAGTGTTTCAATCACAATCAATAAAAGCCGGATCCTCTACTATTGCATGAGGGCGCAGCATAGCCGTTGAAAAACACATGCCAAAAGCTTCCGTTATTTCTTTTGGTCTCTCGGCTCTCATGTCTATTGGCTTCTTATAAACAGCGGGGATAAGCTGTTGAACTGCTGTTGTCTTTTGTCTCCGGTGACTGGGACATCTGGGTGATGCCTTCTGATATGATTTAGCATGTTTGACGTGTGTTACCATTAGCATACCGCACCGCTGTCGAACAACGCCGGCACACCGTCCTCGTCCGATCCACCACTCGCACTCCATCGTTGTTGTACTCCACAGGGAACCCGAAATGTTCCCACACAGCTGATTTAAAAGAAGCAGTTGGGTTTTCTAGCTCCTTTGTGTTATCTGAACTCGCAATACTAACGTTTCTTCTTCTTGTATTTTGTTTGTTTTGTTTTCTTCTTCTTCTTCATTTGTTTTTTAAGGGCGGCTGGCAAACAGCTTTTAGGCGCAATACCGCCCCCTGGATTATATATAGTGTAGTGGATACTGCCCTGAATGACAGACTTTTTTCCCACTCGTAAAAAAAAGGCGTATTCGTCGTGTGACTGCGTGCACCGAACCGTGACGTCCGAACCGTGACGGTACGGGACGAATACGGATACCGTTACACCCCTAGTACTGATCCTTAGACCTTAGTCTATGAGAACATTTCCTGCTTCTCTCTTGATTACCTCAGATTGTATAGAAGTCTATGAGGAAATGTTCCTACTTATCTCTTTATCACCTCAGATTGAAGAGAAGTCTATGAGGAAATGTTCCTACTTCTCTCTTTATCACCTCAGATTGTAGAGAAGTCTATGAGGAAATGTTCCTACTTCTCTCTTGATTACCTCAGATTGTAGAGAAGTCTATGAGGAAATGTTCCTACTTCTCTCTCTTTATTACCTCAGATTGTAGAGAAGTCTATGAGAACATCTTCCTACTTCTCTCTTTATTTTTACATTACATTACATTACATGTCACTTGTTAGACGCTTTTATCCAAAGCGACTTACATACTCAATACTGTGGGCAATCCCCACAGGAGCAATTTGGGGTGAAATGTCTCAGGGACACAACGACATGCTGACTGCAGTGGGGTTTGAACCTGTGACCCCTGATCCGAAAACCTACGGACAACCCACTGCACCACACGCCTCCCAATTACGTCAGATTGTATAGAAGTCTATGAGAAAATGTTCCTACTTATCTCTTGATTACCTCAGATTGTATAGAAGTCTATGAGAAATGTTCCTACTTCTTCTTGATTTATTACGTCAGTAAATGTGATCAGTTATGTTTCGGTCTCTGTCTTCTTTAAAGGGCCCATGTCATGGCCATTTCCACTGATCATAGTTCCATTGTTGAGGTCTACTAAAATAGATTTATACTGTGCATTTTTCCAAACTCACATTGGTTTCGCATACAGCATCTCTGTAAAGTGTGTGTATTCAGCAGTATTCACTCTCTCCACTAAACGGCTCGTTGCAGCTCTTGCCCCCCCTCCCTGTGAGCACAGTGTGCTCTGATTGGTCGGGACGTTGTGAATCGCGCTGAGCTCCGTGGAGGTGTGGTTTCCTTGTTTAGCGATACACAGCGAAACACAGCCAAACTCATACTGAGCACACACAAACTCACAGCCGAAGTAAAGACAATAAGTGTGGCTTGATATTGAGTAAGAAAAAGGTTGATAAACGCTGTGAGAATGGGTCTGCAGAGAGAATTTCAGAGAGATCCCAACTGTCTGTTATCAGCCTGCAGCCAGGGAGGAGAAATCAGCAGAGCTGCCTGCACTGAGTGTGTGTGTGAGGAAGTCCGTGGATTAGTCAATTTGGACCAATCAGCAGAGGGTTAACGTAACGGCTCCGCGGACGTAACGTAACGGCTCCACGGATTGGTCCATTTGTTTCCGGGTACGAGCTGACGTCAGCTCGTACCCGGAACCAAACGGACCCATCCGTGGAGCAAAGAAAGAAACTGAGAAATCTCCAACGAGGCGTTTTGGGGAGGAATTTTCTATGTTAGAGTTTTACTTGCTACAGGGTGTACTTTGAGGGTTTGTGACTCTGCAGACCGTTTACATGCATAAAAACCTACATAACACACAAGGTGACGGGTCATAACCAGAAAAGCATGACACCTCTCCTTTAAGGTTCAGTTAGTAAATGATGGTCCTTTTAGGGCAGGGGTGGGGAACCTTTTTCCTCTCAAGGGCCATTTCAATTTTTACAACATCCTCCGGGGGCCGTATCACAGCCCATTAATTTCGCCTTTCTTTCATGCTGTGCAAAGAAAAAGCAACCTCTTAATCCAGATATCTTACCATGACTTGCGCATGCATTCACGTGCACGGTTGTGGCATGACCACCAAAACAGAAAGATATGGACACAAGATGTGTGAAAATGTATTTAGTTTCCTATCCATGTGAACATGATTTAAGTGGGGGGGGGACCTAACCCTCTAAGGGGTCAGGGGGAATGCTCCCCCGGGAAGATTTTTTTTAAATGTTGAAGTTAAAAGCATCAATCTGGTGCACTTTGAGAGCAACATTAGGAGATCTACGGATACATCTCTCAACACCCATATGAAACAGAACTGGAAGCAGATTTTATTTTTCTTTATGGATATTTTACAAATCACTCCCCTTTCAAACTGTATTCTTGTTTATTAATAACAACTTTTTTTTACTGTCATATAGTATTTTATACCTGTTTACTTTATTCTCTTGTGTTTTTATAACTATAATGATCATATAAAGATGTGCCTTTACCTCACTGGTTGTAGAAAAAGCTTCTTATATTCGTTAGCATAGCTAGCTAACCAGATGCTAATAACAACAAAGTTATTGACTGTCTGACAAGGGCGCCGGAAGCAGGGGGGCCAGGGGGCCATTGGCCCCCCCACTTTACAGCCCTGCCCCACATTCTCGCAGCAGCGGATGCCGCGGAACACTGTACACATCCCGTTTCAATAATTCCCCTCTACTCTAAAGTCGCATCTAAAAAGAACGCCATCTGATCTAGCTGTGTATATGTTTGTTATTTTTGATTGCTATATTCAATCTCATTAGCTACAGGCATTTTTGAAGCTTGTAAAGGGAAGATGACAGCTCTCACTCGCCACTCTGCTCTTCCACAGCGCCGCTCCCCCTCCCTCCGCTGAAATTATGAATGTAAGGCGTATAGTAATCATAGATAACACGGCAGGGTCCGTTACAGTTCGTTTTCATCTGATTTCAAATAAACAAAGTCTTGGCTTTTAGAATATTAAACTTGTTTCGGCAAATTCAGATGATAAATACAACTTTGAAGCTTGTAACGACATAATTACAAGCGGAGAACGGAGTAACTTTACGTCACAGCAGGCATAACAACAGCCGGTGTTTCTCGTGAGTGTTTTCCCCGGGAAACAAACACAATACACACAAAGGCAAAAATACACAAACACACACACGTATAACACACAACACACTCGCGAGCTCCCCCCAGACCAGTAATCCAAACGAAAATATTTTCCCTCCGTTACTACTTTGATCATTTGCTCCGATAATAATCAATCAGATCGATGGATATCCATCAAATCCAAATGTGGAGATGACAGCTTTGTAAATACCGGAGTTAATAACTGGAACTTTTCACAGAGTGTGTTCAAAAAAAGTGCGCTTACTTCAGTCAAACACCAGTCAACATTCAGCTTGTCAAACAAGAGCGTATTGAGCAGGAAAAAAGGAGAGATGGAATGATGGAGCAACTGCGCTGTCATATGTGTGGGCTGGACCTGTATAGTTTAATTTACAGGAAAGGAGTGAGCAGAGGGTAGAGTTGTCCATTCTTGTTCTGTTTTCTGTGACTATCTTCCTCCCCATGCTGAACGCCCTCTCAGACTTTCAGTTGCGCGCGCTACTAAAGAGACGCGTTACCATGGAAACCAAACAATGTTGTAGCTGTATTGAAGTCCGAGTGGAAACAGTAACATTTGGAGCGTTATGTTAGAATGAAACAGGTCGTGACTCACAAATCAGATTTAGTCAGAAATCGGGAGAAATGCGGGATAAATATGACCCCGGGACCGGGAGGAAATCGGGAGTCTCCCGCGAAACTCTGGAGGGTTGGCAAGTATGTCACATACACACGCACTTTTTGGCCCCCCCACTTCTGAAATGAATCCGGCGCCGCTGCTGTCTGATCAGTGTGACAGATGAGCAGATCCACTGGGCTTTCAACTAAAGACACAGCCACGCAGAAACTGCGGCATGTGTACGGCTCCTTATGGGTACCGCAATTTTTGAAGTGCCAGAGCGGCGTTCTGGTGCTCTCCGGCAGAACTGCACCCTGTCAGACGAGACATATACCACGTGATGACACGTTAGGCTCGTGTTGTGTTCAAGGACCCTGACCTTGGCCAGGAAAAACAGGCACTTGCTTGTTTAATTCTTTTGCGGTTTAGATTTCTGTTTTTTTTATAAATGTGCATGTGTTTATAAATTACCTCGAGGGCCGTATCAAATGGTCTCGCGGGCCGTATACGGCCCGGGGGCCGGAGGTTCCCCACCCCTGTTTTAGGGGATAAAGCAGTGATTATATTAACCATATAGTATAGAGCAGGGGTCGGCAACCCCTGGCACGCGTGCCACCATTGGCACGCGGCACCGTAACCAGTGGCACACTAGGAATAAGTGGAATAAGTTTGCAAAATATTTACATTTTATTTTTCGGATCCTGAACGAGACCGCCGCCAGGGCGCGTCTCCCCGTTACCTGCAGAAGGAAGCCATGCACGCAACGCAGCCCCGCTCTCTTTAACTCCAGGCGACTTTCTGCCGCTTTCCTCCGTGGTGCAGTGCTGATCGTTTCACCACAGAGGAAAGCACTTCACAAATTGCAGTACCCATAAGGAGCTGTACAAATGCCGCAGTTTTTGCCTGGCTGTGTCTTTAGTTGAAAGCCCAGTGGCGATCTGCTCATCTCTCATTGAAATAATCTGCTACAAAGGGGCGGACTGGCGATCTGTGTGTTGACCTTCCTGAAACAGGGGGGATGACTCTCTGTCGTCTCCCAGGGCAGAAGCAACAAGCTTCAGGTTCAATAACCCACTATAGCTTAAATGACTGGAGAGAGGCGAGCTCTTCTTGGGAGGCCGTTGCATTTATTTAGTTGTTCTTCTGTTTCACAAAATACATCACAGACCTCTGTTTTTCTGCAGCCTCGTTTCACTTCCAGAAACATACACACGCTCGCTCACTCTCGCTCTACCATCCACACACACACATGCACACGCCACACCTCTCTCTCTCTCTCTTAAAGGGACAGCGATCTCATCTCACTCTGCATGACCCTAATATCATAACATGTGTGTTCTGGAGAATCACAGAACGGACGATCGTCCTTATTATTATTATGCTGTGTAAACCAATTATTTAAATTTGTTTGTTAAATTCGGCATCATGTAAGTTGCGCTGACAGGTCCACACACTGCTTCCCCGCAGCGAGGCTCCCCACGCAGCGTCGAGATCCTCACCCCCCCGTTGATAATTCACGATCGTCGGCACGCTGATAACAATTTTTTTTTGTAATGGCACTTCATGTCAAAAAGGTTGCCGACCCCTGGTATAGAGTATCAGACCTTACACAACTATGCACACACACAGTCGTACAGAAACACAAATCCCTGCAGAACTTTAAACACAGAGCTGTAGAAAAGTTTTCTTGCTGCTCTTTAATAATCATTCTTTATTAATGCTGTGACATTTTGGAGGTTGCTGTGCTCTGGTTTCTTCCTCTTCATTACGACACTGAAGAAGTTAGAGAAGAAGAAAACAACAGCAAAGTTAGAAACATGCGTTCCTAGAAAGCTGGATTAATTTATTACTGACCGCATGTCCTTTGATCGTTGACCCTGTCAGTGGATTTGAAACAGGCGTTGGTTCATGTTTCTCTTCTGTGTGTGTGTGTGTGTGTGTGTGTGTGTGTGTGTGTGTGTGTGTGTGTGTGTGTGTGTGTGTGTGTGTGTGTGTGTGTGTGTGTGTGTAATTGATAACCTGATCTCAGAGGCGAGCATTCAACAGATGAATATTTGCAATTACAGCGATCTCATTAGAGCGCTGACCTTCACGTCTGCTCTCTGCGTATCGATCGTCCGACCGCCGTCCACTGTGGCCTTTCTGAGGAGGCTCTCCACCGCAACATCAACAACAACAACATCAACAACAACAAACACAGGTTCAGGTGGAGCGTCATCATCATGAAGGAGACAGAAGGTCCACATTTCTTTAAACAGAGGAATTAGCAAGGTGTAGTTCATCAGAGTTCATGTCTGAAGTCCCTGATGAGCCAATCCTTCTTTTTAAAAACACAGTCAGCTTACTGATGAAATGACTGCAGTGACGTCACTCTGGAAGACTGTAACTTCTGGAGTGGAAAGGGCAGGATTTAAAATCTGTCGTTGGAGAAGATTTACTCAGTTGTTTTGCAGACATAAATATCAAACTGGAGCCAGATGCTGTTTTAGTAAAAAACTACACTCACCTCTCTGTCCTGAAGACCCTGAACTCATCACGGTCTGCATTTGCCTCTCTGTCCTGACGACCCTTAACTCATCACGGTCTGCATCTGCCTCTCTGTCCTGAAGACCCTAAACTCATCACGGTCTGCATCTGCCTCTCTGTCCAGAAGACCCTGAACTCATCACGGTCTGCATCTGCCTCTCTGTCCTGAAGACCCTGAACTCATCACAATCTGCCTCTGCCTCTCTGTCCTGAAGACCCTGAACTCATCACGGTCTGCCTCTGCCTCTCTGTCCTGATGACCCTGAACTCATCACGGTCTGCCTCTGCCTCTCTGTCCTGAAGACCCTGAACTCATCACGGTCTGCCTCTGCCTCTCTGTCCTGAAGACCCTGAACTCATCACGGTCTGCATCTGCCTCTCTGTCCTGAAGACCCTGAACTCATCACGGTCTGCATCTGCCTCTCTGTCCTGAAGACACTGAACTCATCACGGTCTGCCTCTACATCAACATGGAGTCAGTGCTGTATACACAGATTATCATCGGAAAAAATGATCTCTTTCTGTAACCCTAACCCTGTCCAGCACATGATGTTTTCTACGTGTTGTGGTGATGTTTCTACGTGTTGTGGTGATGTTTCTACGTGTTGTGGTGATGTTTCTACGTGTTGTGGTGATGTTTCTACGTGTTGTGGTGATGTTTCTACGTGTTGTGGTGATGTTTCTACGTGTTGTGGTGATGTTTCTACGTGTAGTGGTGATGTTTCTACGTGTTGTGGTGATGTTTCTACGTGTTGTGGTGATGTTTCTACGTGTTGTGGTGATGTTTCTACGTGTAGTGGTGATGTTTCTACGTGTAGTGGTGATGTTTCTACGTGTTGTGGTGATGTTTTCTACGTGTTGTGGTGATGTTTCTACGTGTTGTGGGGATGTTTTCTACGTATTGTGATGTTTTCTACGTGTTGTGGTGATGTTTCTACGTGTAGTGGTGATGTTTCTACGTGTTGTGGTGATGTTTCTACGTGTTGTGGTGATGTTTCTACGTGTTGTGGTGATGTTTCTACGTGTTGTGGTGATGTTTCTACGTGTAGTGGTGATGTTTCTACGTGTTGTGGTGATGTTTCTACGTGTAGTGGTGATGTTTCTACGTGTTGTGATGTTTTCTACGTATTGTGATGTTTTCTACGTGTTGTGGTGATGTTTCTACGTGTTGTGGTGATGTTTCTACGTGTTGTGGTGATGTTTTCTACGTATTGTGATGTTTTCTACGTGTTGTGGTGATGTTTCTACGTGTTGTGTTGATGTTTCTACGTGTTGTGGTGATGTTTCTACGTGTAGTGGTGATGTTTCTACGTGTTGTGGTGATGTTTCTACGTGTTGTGGTGATGTTTCTACGTGTTGTGGTGATGTTTCTACGTGTTGTGGTGATGTTTCTACGTGTTGTGGTGATGTTTCTACGTGTAGTGGTGATGTTTCTACGTGTTGTGGTGATGTTTTCTACGTGTTGTGGTGATGTTTTCTACGTGTTGTGGTGATGTTTATCAGTGTTGTGGTGATGTTTCTACGTGTTGTGGTGATGTTTCTACGTGTAGTGGTGATGTTTCTACGTGTTGTGGTGATGCTACGTGTTGTGGTGATGTTTCTACGTGTTGTGGTGATGTTTCTACGTGTAGTGGTGATGTTTCTACGTAGTGGTGATGTTTTCTCTGGTTGTGGTGATGTTTCTAGTGTTGTGGTGATGTTTCTACGTTGTGGTGATGTTTCTACGTGTAGTGGTGATGTTTCTACGTGTAGTGGTGATGTTTCTACGTGTAGTGGTGATGTTTTCTACGTGTTGTGGTGATGTTTTCTACGTGTTGTGGTGATGTTTTCTACGTGTTGTGGTGATGTTTATCAGTGTTGTGGTGATGTTTCTACGTGTTGTGGTGATGTTTCTACGTGTTGTGGTGATGTTTCTACGTGTTGTGGTGATGTTTTCTAGTGGTGATGTTTCTACGTGTTGTGGTGATGTTTCTACGTGTTGTGGTGATGTTTCTACGTGTAGTGGTGATGTTTCTAGTGTTGTGGTGATGTTTCTACGTGTTGTGGTGATGTTTCTACGTGTTGTGGTGATGTTTCTACGTGTTGTGGTGATGTTTATCAGTGTTGTGGTGATGTTTCTACGTGTTGTGGTGATGTTTCTACGTGTAGTGGTGATGTTTCTACGTGTTGTGGTGATGTTTCTACGTGTTGTGGTGATGTTTCTACGTGTAGTGGTGATGTTTTCTCTGGTTGTGGTGATGTTTCTACGTGTTGTGGTGATGTTTCTACGTGTTGTGGTGATGTTTCTACGTGTTGTGGTGATGTTTCTACGTGTTGTGGTGATGTTTCTACGTGTTGTGGTGATGTTTCTACGTGTTGTGGTGATGTTTTAGTGTTAGTGGTGATGTTCTACGGTAGTGGTGATGTTCTACGTGTTGTGTGATGTTTCTACGTGTTGTGTGATGTTTCTACGTGTGTGGTGATGTTTCTACGTGTTGTGGTGATGTTTCTACGTGTTGTGTTGATGTTTTCTACGTGTTCACACACCCTCTGAAAGGTGCCTTTTCTTTTAGCTGTCTCAGAGTTTGCAGACACTAATGGGCTCCCAGCAGCAGCAGTGGATTAAGGGCAGCCACCTCGCTGTGTTCCTGCTCCTCTAAATGAAATGAGGCTTCATCTGTGTGTGTGTGTGTGTGTGTGTGTTGGTGTGTGTGTGTGTGTGTGGTGTGTGTGTGTGTGTGTGTGTGTGTGTGGTGTGTGTGTGTGTGTTGGTGTGTGTGTGTGTGTGTGTGTGTGTGTGTGTGTACTGTTCATTTGAAGAGGCTGACACGCCGTGATCTAGTTCCTCTGCTCAGGTCTGTCTAATTACCGGCCTGATCACCGGCTGACCTTTCACATTCAGGCTGGACAGAAGAGAGCGGCGCCACCGTGATAGAGCGAATAATAAGAGCAGGAGGGTGTGTGTGTGTGTGTGTGTGTGTGTGTGGTGTGTGTGGTGTGTGTGTGTGTGTGTGTGTGTGTGTGTGTGTGTGGACAGTCACAAAGGAAACGGCGGGGCTACAAGGCCTTTGGTAATTGTGCCTTTTTATAATCTGGGCAGTGATGAACTGACCCGTGTTCCTCTGATCTCTCCTCTCTTTATCTTCTGTCTTGTCTTCATGTCTTCATCTTTCCTTTCCTCTCTCTTTTATTTCTCCTTCCTTCCTTTCTTTCTTTCTTTCTTTCTTTCCTCCCTGGTTCAGTGTTCCTGCTCAAATTCATCGGCCTACAGCCAAACTGTTTTTACTGGTGCCTAAAATGATGGAATAAAGCGCCTCCTTCTGTTTCTTCTCTCAGGTAAAGAAAATGTCAGACTCAGAGTAATATAAGAGTTGACTCTGATCCTCACAGCTGATCACCGGTGATGGAGACTTTCACAATAAGAGAATAAGAGCGGCCCCTCTTCTTTCTGAATCAAAGTCCTTCTCCAAGGTTCCTGAAAGCTGTTGGTGTTTGCAGAGTCCTGATGATGAGAGGAAGGCGTGGGTCAGGGGGCTGAATAACACACACACACACACTTACGCTTACATGCACATTTGACATTTTCATTTAATTAGCAGTTACCATGCGACGAAGTCAAGCTCCCGAGCTCTCTGTGAGGAAGCAGCTCCTAATTATCTGTTTAACCACACACACACACACACACACACACACACACACACACATCCTTATCCTTCAGCAGGAATCAGAAGCATGATCAAACAGACGCAGCTGACTCCCCCCTCAGATCAGACACCACTTACAGGGTTTCTGTAAAATCACCACAGGTTGAAGACAGGGGGTTAACCCTAACCCACCATCATATGAAGCCTTCTCATTGGTTAAGGGAACACCTTGATGAAGATGGACAGGTGTCAGTAACCTGAGGAGTTCTACTCAAACACAATACTCATGATTTCATTTATAATTATTCTCTGACGAGTTTCTACTCGGGGGTTATGATGTGTTGAGCCTTGGACCCTCAGTGTGTGTTACATGATGTCATTATTTCCTGAGTGTGTGTGAGTACTGTGAGCTGATTGGAGGAGACTCAGATCAGCTGTCTCCTGATGAGGAAGTGAGAGCAGCTGGGTGTGTGTGATGATCTACACCTGATCCTCTCTTATAAAGCTCACACACTCTCTCCTCTTCATACCTCACACACACACAGCTCACACACACTCTGCTCTTCAGACCTCACACACACACACACACACACACACACACACACACACACACATACAGCTCACACACTCTGCTTTTCAGACCTCAAACACACACACAGCTCACACACACTCTGCTCTTCAGACCTCACACACACACAGCTCACACACTCTCTCCTCTTCATACCTCTCACACACACAGCTCACACACACTGCTCTTCAGACCTCACACACACACACATACAGCTCACACACTCTGCCCTTCAGACCTCACACACACACACAGCTCACACACACTCTGCTCTTCAGACCTCACACACACACACAGCTCACACACTCTCTCCTCTTTATACCTCACACACACAGCTCACACACACTCTGCTCTTCAGAACTCACACACACACACACATACAGCTCACACACTCTGCTCTTCAGACCTCACACACACACACAGCTCACACACTCTCTCCTCTTCATACCTCACACACACACAGCTCATACACACTGTACTCTTCAGACCTCTCACACACACACACACACACACACATACAGCTCACACACTCTGCTCTTCAGACCTCACACACACACAGCTCACACACTCTGCTCTTCAGACCACACACACACATACAGCTCACACACTCTGCTCGTCAGACCTCACACACACACACACACACTGCTTTCTTCACTTTCTGAGTGGAGGGATTTTGAGCTCTCTGAATCTGAAGTTAAATCTCTCCTCATCATCTGAGCTTTCTGAAAGCAGGTGGAGTGAATATTAGATAATCTCTCCTCTTTATTTGTTCTCTGTAAAACAGTTTGGCTGATTGGCCCCATTACAATAATGCACTGGTTTTCTCTGAAACTCTGTGTGAGTGATGAAGGACGCTGAGGGTTAAGACGTCTGTCTCATAGCTTTGAGTGTTGGACATGTATTCAGGGTAAAGAAGAGGAGCTGCATCGTACTTCAAGGAACAACTGAAAACCCTCCAGTGTCCTAAAGCCTCGTGGAGCTGCTCCAACATCTCACACTGTGTTCAGCAGGAAATAAGATTTGACTGAATCCTCGTGTTATTAAAGAAAATAAAGTTAACCCAGCGACGCAGGGAGAATAGATCCAGCTTCCTCTAATATGATAGTTATATCAAATATCACATGAAGCGCTCTCAATTGAAATCTTCCGTATGTGGACCATAATGAGTTTCCTGCTTGAATCCAATTTAAGAGCCTCTAATGGAGCCATAATGTTTCCCCGCATGGCGAATTAACAGCCGTGCACGAGGCGGAGCAGAAAGACACTTTCTTACTCACTTTGAGACTCTGCTCCCTGAAGAAATAACATTTGGGGGGAGGGGGGGTCATTCTGGGAAGAAAAGAGAAATGAGGAGCAATTATTAATATTACTGCACACGGCTTATTGCACACGTGCTCTATTTAAATATTGGTTTCCACAAACAGTGCTGGATGTTAGAGTAATGAAGCGAGGCGGGGGGGGGGGGGTCTGTAGGAAACAGAGCTGCAGCTTCTTCTGTGACCGAGCGTCTCATATCAATCACACAATAACAGATTCATCAGGACCCCCCCCTCATCTCAGGACCCCCCCCCCCCCCCCTTCATCTCTGGACGCTTTATGCCAATATTACCAAAGCTATGTCACTTTGAAACACAGAATACTGAACACTATTTGCTGGTTATGCTAAACAGAATGTTCAAAGTCCACTTAGTCTATGCGGCGAATTCGAGTATTGACTCGCGTAAACTTAAAGAAATCCAAATACCTTGCATCGGTCCATTCAAAGTGCTCTATTAGAAAGTTCAATTGATCAGCTGGCGGCCCACTGCCGACTTACAACATTTGCACGTTTTTAAATAAAATAATCAAACAAACCAACAGGCAGGATGTGTGCGGTCTAAACCTTTTCAGACTTCCTCTCTAGACTTCCTGCTGAGTCATTTATACTCAAGAATGAACACTACATTCTGCTTTCTACAAAACATAAAACTAGAGAAGTCCATAAGCAAAACAAAACTTTACAAAAACTGTATAATTATAATTCATAGTTATTCAGTTCATTTGAGTTAACTTAAAATAATATGCAATTGGCTCACCAACATAAATAATTTGCCTAAATGGCTCTTACACTATTATCACAAACAGAGACATCAACCAATCACGTCGTAGTAAACGGACACATTCAACCTATCTGCAGCACTGAATGTGTTTGAAAGGAATCATTGACGAGAGGAGGTTCCCATAAAGTGTTCTAAATAAATATCCAGAGATTTAGAGCAGATTAATGAATCATCCTCTATCCATCTATTGCCTCTTATTTTGAACTGTTGCCATCCGGGCGGAGATATCGTGCCACTCTGTTCAAAAAGAACAGATCTAGGCTGTCTTTCGTCCCACAAGCCATCAAACTCCTGAATCATTGATGGCTAGGACGCACTGTTTACCCAGCTGGTCTGGCCCTGTCCCCCCTATTTCGCAAATGAGGGCCTAGGCCCCTTGTCATGTCTGCCGATATCTGTTTTTCTTATGTCTGTTCGTTTTAATCTGTGTCTATGTTGTCGTCAGTGACGTATTGTCTTATCTTTTTAAATGCCTTTGTGATGTGCTGCAACCCATTTTCCCCTCGGGGACAAATAAACTAATACTATTATCTATTATCATCTCTGCAGGAGAAATGATTCTGGAGCAGGTGGAAGATATTATTGAAGAGTCTCAGATGTCTTTGAAGGAATAACATTCAGGAGCTCAGATCAGAGGTCCTAACCTACGTGGTGGGGGGGGTAAACCTGGCAGAGTTCATGAAGGAGACCCCGAGGATCTGCAGAGTAAATGCTGCTCATCAGAACTGGAGGCGAGGCCAGGAGGCAGCTGAGGGGAATCAGAGGAAACATCTGCGTCCTTTTAAAGAACCGCTGATCACAGCAGGAACTATAACCTTCAGTTTATCCACAGCTTCACCTGAAGGAGCTGTGAGAAGTCCAGATGAAACCCCGACCCTAAACGCGGTCCAATCTCTGCTGTTAGTCTGACATAATAATAATAATAATAATAATACATTTCATTTATAAGGCACCTTTATTTACTAAAAGCAATCCCAAAGTGCTACAAGGGGCATAAAATACATACTTAAAAACAGAAGTTTAATAAAAATAAGGTCTGTGGTTAACACAAGCTGAAGAGATATTCACGTGTTGTTTTACGATATAAAATCCATTAGTTAATACTCAGTGATGGATTTAAAGACGGAGGTTTCTAACAAGTTTCTAAATGAGACGACTAGACGTCCAGACTGATGGAGGCCCGTTAGCACTGGAACCAGAAGCCAATTAGATAATCATGCTCCGACAAAATGGATGTGTTCCCCTGTAATGAGACAAGTGTGTGTGTGTGTGTGTGTGTGTGTGTGTGTGTGTGTGTGTGTGTGTGTGTGTGTGTGTGTGTGTGTGTGTGTGTGTGTGTGTGTGTGTGTGTGTGTGTGTGTGTGTGTGTGTGTGTGTGTGTGTGTGTGAGAGCAGCTGTTTGAGCGGTGGCTGGAGGAAGAGGTGTGAAAGTGATGAATGAATGAACTTATTATTCTCCGGAGAAGCAGCAGAATAGAGACGCAGAACATCGGGATGAAATGAGGGAAAGCCAGAGGGAAGGAGATGAGGAGAGAGGACATGAGGAGAGGAGGAGAGAGGAGAGGAGATGAGAGAGGAGGAAGTGAGAGACCCTTCCTTACACTCCCAGTGAACATATAGAAAAGAAATACATCATCTATCCACAGACTACAGCAGAACAATAACCTTTACCTTCAGCTGTCACACACACCCACACACACACACAAACACACACCCACACACACACAAACACACACACTCCGAAGGAACATGGAGGCTGACACAGAGATGTTTTGGGGTCTCATCTTTCTCCCATGGCCAGCAGCGATGGCGCTTAGCAAATGTCAACAGAAAGTAATACACACACAGGAAACTTATTTGTTAAATAATTGCTGTGTGTGTGTGTGTGTGTGTGTGTGTGTGTGTGTGTGTGTGTGTGTGTGTGTCCCCGTAATTCCCTCTTCATTTCTCTTGCTGTGTTTCTGTTTACGGCTGCTGCTGTGGAACTAATAAATCAGTTTCAGCTAAAGCTCCTCTTACTCCTCTTACTCCTCCTCCTCTTACTCCTCCTCCTCCTCCTCTTCCCCCCCCCCCCCATAATAACCAGTTTAATTCTGGATGTTTGATGGGTGTATTCCTGCTTTATGTGTTAGCGTAGCGCTGCAGGAGCTAATCAGCTAAACCTCCTCTCTATTATTGCTCCAGCAGATGAGCTGCAAGAGAAAGCAGAATTCAATAAAGCGACACCTTTGAGTTTCCTCCAGCTCTGCATGCTCTCTCTCTCTCTCTCTCTCTCTCTCTCTCTCTCTCTCTCTCTCTCTCTCTCTCTCTCTCTCTCTCCCCATGTTCTCTCTCTCTCTCTCTCTCTCTGCATGCTCTCTCTCGCTCTCTCTCTCTCTCTCTGCATGTTCTCTCTCTCTCCCTCTCTCTCTCTCTCTATGTTCTCTCTCTCTCTCTCTCCATGTTCTCTCTCTCTCTCTCCATGTTCTCTCTCTCTCTCTCTCCATGTTCTCTCTCTCTCCATGTTCTCTCTCTCTCTCTCTCTCTCCATGTTCTATCTCTCTCTCTCCATGTTCTCTCTCTCTCTCTCTCTCTCTCTGCATGTTCTCTCTCTCTCCCTCTCTCTCCCTCTCTCTCTCTCTCTCCATGTTCTCTCTCTCTCTCCATGTTCTCTCTCTCTCTCTCTCTCCATGTTCTCTCTCTCTCTCTCTCCATGTTCTCTCTCTCAATTTTCTCTCTCTCTCCTCTCTCTCTCTCTCTCTCTCTCCATGTTCTCTCTCTCTCTCTATGTTCTCTCTCTCTCCATGTTCTCTCTCTCTCTCTCCATGTTCTCTCTCTCTCTCCCTCCCTCTCTCTCTCTCTCTCCATGTTCTCTCTCTCTCTCTCCATGTTCTCTCTCTCTCTCTCTCCCTCTCTCTCTCTCTCTCTCTCTCTCCATGTTCTCTCTCTCTCTCTCTCTCTCTCTCCATGTTCTCCACAGTCTGCAGCGGAAAGCACTTTGATTTTAATAATGATATCTCCATTCATTTCAGGCGCTAATCTAAAAGGCTTTGTGAATCACAAACAGCTGGAGGAACAACATCTGAAACTGAAGCAGAGTCATCAGGAGGAACTGGAGAAAGAATATATAAGATAGAAAGAGTTTATAAAGAATATATCAAGAATATATAAGATAGAAAGAATATATAAAGAATATGAAGCCAGGCTGATGTAGTTTCACTAATTCTCTATCTTTGGCGTGCTGTGCAGTCACTGTGATGAGTTCCTTCGCCTGATTTTTAAAGGTCCCATGTCATGCTTTTCTGGTGATTACCCGTCCCCTTGTGACTTATGAAGGTTTTTCTGCATGTAAACGGTCTGCAGAGTCACAAACCTTCAAAGTACACCCTGTAGGGAGTAAAACTCTAACACAGAAAAGACCTGTCTATGCTGCCCAAGAACGCCTCGTTGGACATTTCTCTTTTTCCATTTTTTTCTTCCGGGAACCAAGTGACGTAACGACCAACGACCACATGGACCAATCCGTGGAGCTCCTCACACACCAGGATCCCTTGGCGTCACTATCAAACGCAGTGGGGGGACCTTTAGCGTTTATTTTCAACTATCAGGGAGTCCCATTGACTTGTATAGAGCTTTTCTCAGCCGCAGCTGCGTGGATCTCCACTCACAGTTTGCCACACACTCACGTGTGTGTGCTCAGGCTGAGATCAGGCTGAGATTCGCCGTGTCTCGCTATCTCGCAGACACCACGCAGCAACCAGGAAACGACACCAGTAATCCAGCTCACACTGTCCGCTCCTCGAGTCTCAAAGGGCGGAGCAGCGAGCCCCGCAATGTCCCGCCCATGGGCGTCGCCTGGGGTAGGCATCCGGGGCTTTAGCCCCGGATGTTTTTTCTTTAGCCCCGGACAAATTCTCCCTCAATAATATAATACATTAACCGTACTTTACCTAGAGGACGGCAGAATTTGTAATTTCCCGTGTTCAGTGAATGCAACAGAGGCAAGACACCACCAGACCAATCAGAGAGTTGCATGGAAATAAACGTGTTTTATTGGCTGACAGTAACGTACCTCTCCTCTGTGACAGTGTTTAAACTTTAAACTGTCAGCGGAGTTTCTGAAGATGCAGAAAGAATCAATTGACTTGGTGCAGGCAGTAAATTACAAAACAGCAGTTGAGAACACACTGAGAAGTTACCGAAGTGACGAGAAAGCACATGTAGTCTATGATATTGATATTCCCGAAACTGTGACACAGAAGAAGAAGCGTAGAAACATGCAAGACTTTGTAGTCGAGGCATCATGTGGAGCACGCTCTCACATTAGCTTATTAGCTCAGATTAGCTATTGATGATCACGTTGATAAATCATATTAAACCAATAGCCAAACACACAAAAAACATGTTGCTGTGTGAGCATTAAACGATTAACATTAAACTAAACAAACCGACATAATACAGGACTTTAACCTCGAGAGATCCTCACATGTTATGAGAATTTCCCACAATCCATTGCCGTAACCCGTAACAAAGCTAATGCAGGCACACGTTTGTTTGTGACACCAGATGGCCTAATTCTTCTTCTTCTTTTCTTTAATGGCGAATCGCTTCCACTTGGAGCATATATCGCCACCTCTGGCGTAATTCTCCGATTTAACAAGGATTTTATAGCAACCTTTATAACTCTGTGTTACACACACACGACACACCTATATGCCGTGAGCTGATTATCGAGCCTTCATTGTAACAGATCTGGTAGGCCACCACGTTATTCTTTACTTTCTACGTCTTTATATGTAGAATATATTACTTTTTTCTCCGTCATGGTGTTTCCATAGCAACAACAACTTCCTGTCAACAGCCTAAACTCGCCTTCAAAATAAAAGTTAACCTAAATTACATTTAAGACATACAACTGCAACGAAAGTAACAAAAAACAATGTAATATCCTTTTCAGTTTCACAGAACACAAATTGGGTTATTTACATAATATGTCTACAGTACTGTCTATTGTTATTTTGTATTATTCTTTGCGGAATTTGGCCGTGTAAAATGTCCTCTTGGGTTGCTGCAGCCAATGCGTGACGTCATTGGTAAGCGTAACGAACCCCGAACAGATTCTGGTACCTTCACCGCCACTGTGGGCTAAGCCCCGAATGTTTCCAGGTCCAGACGACGCCCCTGGTCCCGCCAACACGGCCCCCAGACCCCACGCAGCATTCTCATCTGTTTGTCATTACTGGTGTCATTTCCTGGTTGCTAACAAACGCCATTGTAACAAATAAACACACATCCGAGCAGAGTGGGCTCACAGGCAGGGGGGGGCAGGAGCTCCAACAAGGCGTTTAGGACAGAGAGTGAATACACATACTGTACAGCAGGGGTCTCCAACCTTTGTTAGGATGAGAGCTACTTTAAAAAAATAAAACAAGTCGTGAGCTACTTTTACTCCTCTTTTTGTTGTGTTTTGCAGTGTATATATTTAGTACATTTTAACATTATTATGTGCTGACCTTTAACCTCTGTGTGCTGTTTGGGTCTGTGGGACCCGTTTGCAGTGTTTACTAAAAGAACATGTATGATGTTTAATTATTTTAACCTGCTTTATTTGGGGGTGGTCCTCACCTCCTCTAGGGGGGGACCTCACCTCCTCCAGTGGGGTCCGGGGGCATACAACCCCAGGAAGATTTTTTTTTTAAATGTTGAAGTTAAATGCATCAAACTTGTTTATTCTTATCTTATGTTACCTAGTTAGCATTCTTTCTTTCTATTTATGCAGATTTTATTAATCACTTCCTTTTTAAACTGTTTTTTATTTTTTTACTGTCCTATAGTACACATTGGAATGATTTCTTACTTTATCTATATTAAATAGATAGAGGTGTGCTCTCCCTAGCTCTCTCGCTCGCTCTCTCTCTCTCTCTCTCTCTCTCTCTCTCTCTCTTCTTAGCTCTCTCTCTCTCTCTCTCTCTCTCTCTCTCTCTCTCTCTCTCTCTCTCTCTCTGTCTCTCTCTCGCTCCTCTCTCTCTCTCTCTCTCTCTCTCTCTGTCTCTCTCTCTCTCTCTCTGTCTCGCTCGCTCACAGAGGCTGTGTGCTCCTCCGTGGCGATGACGGCTTGCGTTAAAAAATAATAATAAACATATTTGTAAAGTGGGGGGACACAGACGGGATTTCGAAAAGGGGGGGGACATGTCCCCCCTGTCCCCAGTGGAAATTACGCCGTGCGTCAAGTGCAATAAATATATAAACAAGTTGCAACACACACTCTGGGGCAGAGTAAAACTCTGTGTTGTATAGGCTGGCGTGACTAGGCTGTTCAATGGGGCTGATGTGTTGGGTAGAATCTGCCAGAAGGAAAATCACGGCCAAACTCCTGATGAAGCGGAGAGGTGCCGCTCACATTGCTTTTCTTCCCAACTGCAACGCTGGTCCCGCAAATCAAGCAAGAACGTGATTGGTCGATATTCATTGTGGGGGTGGGGGGAGGAGGGGTGTTAGATAGATATAGAGTTGTAGTAAGTAGATAGAGTTCGCTATGATTGAGGTTTCGTTTATGCATAGGGTCGATTCTTTTCATTACATTTCCTTTTTTGTTTTGTGTATTTTTTACATTTTGGATTTGCTTGGCGAGCTATTTTTAGAACATGCCCGCGACGACTAAGTGACTAAGCGACTAAGTGCCCGCGGGCACCGTGTTGGCTACCGCTGCTATACAGAGATGCTGTATGAGAAAACCAATGTGATTTTGGAACATTGAACAATGTAAATCTATTCTAGTAGACCTCAACAATGGAATTATGATCAGTAGAAATGGCCATGATACGGGACCTTTAAGTTATTTTGTGCAGAGATAAAGAAAGAACTTAATGCACTTTAAAGCAAATGTTTACATGAGAGTCCCGTTCGGAGTCCGGAGTCCCGTTCTGAGTCCGGAGTCCCGTTTAGAGTCGTGTTCAGAGTCCCGTTCGGAGTCCCGTTCGGAGTCCCGTTCGGAGTCCCGTTAGGAGTCCCGTTAGGAGTCCCGTTAGGTGTACCGTTAGGAGTCCCATTCGGAGTCCCGTTCGGAGTCCCGTTCGGAGTACCGTTAGGAGTCCGGAGTCCCGTTAGGAGTCCCGTTAGGAGTCTCATTAGGAGTCCCGTTAGTAGTCCCGTTAGGAGTCCCGTTCGGAGTCTGGAGTCCCGTTAGGAGTCCCGTTAGGAGTCTCATTAGGAGTCTTGTTAGGAGCCTCGTTAGGAGTCTCGTTAGGAGTCCCGTTAGGAGTCCCGTTAGGAGTCTTGTTACTCCGGAGTCCCGTTAGGAGTCTTGTTCGGAGTCCTATTCAGAGTCCTTCAGAGTCCTGCAGAGTCCTTCAGAGCATCTGCTTCATGCTACGAGACGCTGAGTGATCGTGGATCACATTGATCTGTTACATCAGCTAACGTCCTGCAGGTGAGGATGAGGATGATGATGAGGAGAAGAAGATGAAGATGAGGATGAGGAAGAGGAAGATGATGAGGATGAGAAGAAGATGAAGATGATGATGAGGAAGAGGAGTATGATGAGGATGGGGAGAAGATGAAGATGATGATGAGGAAGAGGAGGATGATGAGGATGAGGAGAAGATGAAGATGAAAGCCAGAGAGGAGCTGTCTGCCAGAGGCTGGGAGTTAGAGGGTCTGAGTGGGGCTGAGTGGGGGGGCGGCCTTTAAACACTCTCACCTGTCATCCTAATTGCTCTGAGTGTCAGAGCTACAGTCCAATTAGACGCTTCTCTTTATCGTCTGGGAGGAGAGCCACTTAATATTCCAATCAGACGCTCAGATATTTCAAATCAAACACGGCGACAATGACATTAATTATCAGAGTAACAGTTATCTGCAGGGAAACAAGTGATTAGAGTTGTCAATTAGTCGCTGAGGACGGGAGGAAACGCTCTGCCATTAGAGGAAGAGAACAGGAAGCTTTCAGAGAAATGTTTCTGCTTTATTCAAAGAGCTGCGTTTAAAAAGCTCCTCTCTTTCAGAAGAACAGTCCAACACAACGTCCTCTCTTTCAGAAGAACAGTCCAACACAACGTCCTCTCTTTCAGAAGAACAGTCCAACACAACGTCCTCTCTTTCAGAAGAACAGTCCAACACAACGTCCTCTCTTTCAGAGGAACAGTCCAACACAACGTCCTCTCTTTCAGAAGAACAGTCCAACACAACGTCCTCTCTTTCAGAAGAACAGTCCAACACAACGTCCTCTCTTTCAGAAGAACAGTCCAACACAACGTCCTCTCTTTCAGAGGAACAGTCCAACACAACGTCCTCTCTTTCAGAGGAACAGTCCAACACAACGTCCTCTCTTTCAGAGGAACAGTCCAACACAACGTCCTCTCTTTCAGAGGAACAGTCCAACACAACGTCCTCTCTGCTTCATTCAATTTCATCTGGTGTGTGTTAGAGAATAACTAGAGGAAGCAGACACACATCAAACACAGCTGAAGCTCAATAACACACACACTGACAGAAGCGAGGTCACCTGTCTAAGTGAACTGCGTTTAAAACCCTGTTGCATTGTGGGTATCACTGTGCGGTCACAGTGTTTGTGTTGCCATGGTGAATGTTGCATGTGCACTCTGCAGACGTGCACGTTTCCTTCAGGCTAAAACACAGAGGGAGATTTATTCCTGTTTAATAAAAATACAGTTATTGTTGTTCCAGGTAAATGTTTAAATCTCCTCAGAATGACTTTAGTGTTTAATAAGCAGTTTAAACCCAACACTAAGCAGGTAGAGGATGTTTAAATCTCCTCAGAATGAGTTCATGCTTCAGCTGATTCACTCTGATCAGTCTAAGACGTTTTAAACCCAACACTAAACAGGTAAAGTACGTTTAAATCCCCCAGAATGTGTATAAGACGTTTTAAACACTGAGCAGGTAAAGCACCATACATACAGTATTGAGAGTTTAACACCAAAAGACCTTAACTTTATTATAGTCAGATTAACTTTGATTAGTCTAAATATTTTTGTTGGATATTTCCAATGTGTAGGTGACGTCCGTATTGTGTTGAGTACAAAATCTGTCACGAACGAGTTGAGAACCAAAATGCAACACACAGGAAACCAGGGGAAGTCGGTAAGCAGCTTTATTATAAAATGTTTCACTTGAAAAGTGCTGGTATGAGACAAATCGGCAGACAGTAGGCAAAGGGCTGGTCGGGGACAGGCGAGGGTTCCAGGAATAGGCAAGACGGGAGACGCAGATACAGGCAGGGTCAGGAAACAGGCGAAGCAGGCTGGTCAGGGACAGACAAGGTCGGAACCGGGAGAGCAATCTGGGAGGTCATGCTGGAAAGAACTGCATGCTGCGAAGTACGATCTGGCACTGAGGTGAGAGTGAAGGGGGCCTATATACTAGTGGAGCTGATGGGTGTAACAGAGTGTGAGAGAGAAACAGGGTGTGACTACCAGGTGAGAAAGGTGGCTGAGAAATGTTAATGCAGAAAATAGATAAGTGAGGGAGCAGACTGTGACAAAGTCATTACAGCTGTGAAATAAGACCCCCCCCCCCCCTGTAATAAATCTGAATCCTTTAAGAGATTTAAACCCTCATTAATCATCCAGACTTTCATTAGACTGTCTCTGTTTCATGGACGTGTGTTTATTGACACAACCTTGATGAATTCTGGCAATATAGAGGCAAACAAGGTGTTAGAGGACTGTCTGCACACACACACACACACACACACACACACACACACACACACACAGCATTATCTCTGAGGGCTGCGGACACGATGTGCTGTTTGCTTTGCGATTATTATTTTCATTTGATTGGACAGTTTTTTGACACTTGCATTATAATATGGACGCTTTAATGGGGTTCAGAATAGTGTCACCTCAGTGTGTGTGTGTGTGTGTGTGTGTGTGTGTGTGTGTGTATGTGTGTGTGTGTGTGAAGGTTTACCTTTGTAAATGTATGCCATTAGACATAAACTCCACTCATAACCCAGTCTGAGGCTGCTTCTCAATGTCAAGGAAGGATCCTTCAGAGCCTCTATTTCAAGGATGCTACGTCATCGAATCCGCCGAAGGACTGTTCCAATGTCCAGGATCCTTGGAATTCTACCGAGGACTGAATCCTTCGTTGCAGAACATTTCAAAGCTGCTCATGTGTATCCTCGGCGGTCTTAAATTACCCACAATTCTTTGCGCACGGACCAATTTCCACGGACTGGCACGGTGCCATTACTAATGCAGTAATGATGGCCTGCACAACATAAAGAATAGAGGGCAGTTTCAGTTTACTTGACATTTGTTAATTGCTAATGGTTATTTTTTTTTTATTTGCTTGTGTGTGTGTTTACATTATTAAAAATACAATTTAAATGTGATTACACACACAAACATGCACAAACTATATATGCAAAATTGATACGGGAGAAAAGTGTTGCTTGCTCATTGTGCGGGAAGCGTGAAATATATATATAATATCTCTTCCTCCATCTCAAAAAATGGATGGAGAAAAGACAACAACGTCTTCGATCTTCGCAAATCAGTTATGAGTCTTCAAAGAAGTCGCGCTCAATAAGGCGGGGCCTCTCATATGACGCACACCTGCTCACTTCCTAGCCTGTTCCATTCTTCGTTCTCCGATGCTAGGAAGGGTTCTTGCCTAGCCTCTGAAGGACCTGACTCAGAAGGACATGTCCTACCAAGGAAGAGTCCTCGACTTTGAGAAACAGCTTCTGACTCTCAATGGCTCTGTTGTGATTGGTCAACCTCTCAGAGATGCCCCGCCCCTTAGCCTCTATACAGTGACCCCCCACACACACATTAATATGTTATGCCCCCTCAGATGAGACATGTTTCCTCTCCTCACACTGATCTGAGATATTTAATACCTCTGTTCACTAAACAATTACCAATGTATGTTCATCAGTGGAAACATATCACAGATCAGCAGCAAGAGCAGTTACATTTATAATCATTTATAACCATTTCAAACCATTTCAAACCATTTCAAACGCTGCAACATGAAAAAGTGAGTGCACAATACTCCATATAATGTGTAATAAAACATAAATATAATGTGTAATAAAACATGAATATAATGTGTAATAAAACATGAATATAATGTGTAATAAAACATGAATATAATGTGTACTATGCTGATCTAAGAGATCCCCAGTGGTTCTTGTGAATGCTTCCTCCTCCACAGCGTCCTGAAGCGTCACATATTGATGACGCAGCAGTAAACACACTTTGCATCATGTGACCTTTGCCTGATGCTTATTGAAGTGCTTCAGGATTATCATTGTGCATAATTCATGCTAAACTAAGTCCTCCAGTCTCTGTGAGGCTGAAGCCGCTGTGTGTATGTGTGTGTGTGTGTGTGTGTGTGTGTGTGTGTGTGTGTGTGTGTGTGTGTGTGTGTGTGTGTGTGTGTGTTGATCGATCCTTCTTATTTCTGTGGTCCTTAAACTAACCATTGCAAAATATATTTATATAAAATGAAACAGCACTGACCCTTAAAGGATGCTTTATTGCACTATTGATCCATAACCCAATAAACAACAGCATCTGTGATCAGTCACACATTATTTCTGCTTCACAGGATGGATTTCTAATACGGACAATATTGGCTGTGTGTGTGTGTGTGTGTGTGTGTGTGTGTGTGTGTGTGTGTGTGTGTGTGTGTGTATGTGAGTGTGAGTGTGTGTGTTAATCCCCTTAGCTTCATTAAAGCTGACGTGTGCGGATTAGCAGGAGATGCATGTAAATGAAGATTATTCCTGCAGAAATTGAAACAGCGAGAGATTAATACGTCAGGAGGGAGACAAACATCATCAGAGCAGAAATTAATGAATCCCTGCAGGAGGCCAGACAGACACACACACACACACACACAAACACACAGTTAATTAGTGAGGAGGAGGAGAGGGAGGATTAATGTCTCCTCCCATAGCAAGAGCATGTTCAAAAATGATTAATGTGTGTCTGTCTCCTCTTCCATCTTCCCACATGACCACATCCTGGCTCCTGATTGGCTGAGGGCCAGGATCACTTACATGAATGTGTGCGTGTGTGTGTGTGTGTGTGTGTGTGTGTGTGTGTGTGTGTGTGTGTGTGTGTGAGCGTTCAGAGCTGCTCACACACACACAGCTGGGGGGTCAGAGATTAGCTTGTGATGTGAGATTTATGAATTTCATCTGAAATAACTGTGATTAATAATAGCTGTTACTGACGAGCCCTGCCCCCATCCTCATGTTAAACATGCCCCCTGATTATCTTTAACATCTTGCTGAGTGCACTGCAGCCAGCAGAGCACACACACACACACACACACACACACACACACACACACACACACACACACACACAGAGGCTAATCTGTAACACAGAGCATTAAAGGCCTGTAATATATTCAGTATTAAGTAATCAGATTACAGTAATCCCTTTGTGTTCCTGTTGTACTGCAGCCAGCGTGAAATGTGTTATAAAGAACTTCTATTGACATAAAATCTCTACCATATTCACATAATCCCCCTTTATACACACACACACACACACACACACACACCTCCCTCCTCTTTAATCCGCTTCCCCCTCTCAGTGTGTGTGTGTGTAATAATGCATGTATCCAGAGGCTAATCCTGCACTGAGTCAGGGGCAGGTGCGTGTGTGTGTGTGTGTGTGTGTGTGTGTGTGTGTGTGTGTGTGTGTGTACACATGCATGTGATTGCTCTTTTTCACACCCTCTGCATCTGAATCTGTTAGCTACAATCAATACTGAAACTACTAGTCAGCACTGAGGAGAGGAGAGGTGTGTGTGTGTGTATGTGTGTGTGTGTGTCTGTGTCTGTGTGTGTGTGTGTGTGTGTGTGTGTGTGTGTGTGTGTGTGTGTATGTACTGTGAGAGGCATTGTGCATTGTCTGTAATAAAGCTCCTGTAATAGTTGCAAAGTATTCTTCTTCAAGGAGACACGGTGCTTATATATCACACCTGATCGTCCTCACCTGTCAGTTTAAACACACCTGATCACACATCTGATCACACACCTGTTCCCGCTCTGTGGTTGCAGTCGAATAGTCCGTTTCTCTCAGGAACCTTCCCTGACCCGGAAGTCCCTCAGTGGTAGCCATGATAAGAGCCGTTTCAATTCTCTAGATCAGTGGTTCCCAAACGGTGTGCCGTGAGGCAAGTCCGGGTGTGCCGTGGGATTTTGTGACAACCATACGTTATTATTGCAATATATAACCACACAAAAATAATTATTTTTTAATTTACTATATCAGTACTTTGTATGCACCCATTTCATAATACAGAGGCAAACTCTATACCTAAAAACAATTCTTTTAAAAAAAATCCTCACAGAACCCCATATTTCGCTGTTAACGCAGTTGCACAGGTGGGAATTATAAGACCGTTACACATCAAAGGCTGAAGGACAACATTAAAACAGAGAAACACGCAAGAGGGAAAATGGAGCACTTTCTTGTGCAGAGCAAACCACCAACCACCAGTGCAGAGACTGCCGACAACCCACCACCGAAAGAAAAGAGGAAAAAAACTGTCAGCAGACAGTATCATGAAAGTTACCTGTCTTATGGCTTCAGTTGGACCGGGGATGTCAACAATCCTCAGCCCGAGTGCGTCGTCTGTCGGGAGAAGTTAGCTAATGCGAACATGGTTCCAAGCAAGCTGAAGAGGCACTTGGAAACCAAACATCCCTTCCATGTTCAGAGAAACTTGGCCTACTTCAAAAGAGCGCGGGATCTGAACCAGAGGCAGCAAGACCGTTTGTTGGATTGTGTGAAAGTGTCTGAAAAGGCAATGGAGGCTAGTGCAAAGCAGAAGAAACCTCACACAATAGCGGAGACACTCATCCTCCCCGCTTGCAAAATAATTGCAGGTGTCATGCTGGGTCCAGATGCCGCAAATGAGCTATCCAAAGTGCCGTCGTCTGATAATACAATCAAAGAAGAATCGACGACATGTCAGAAGACATTGAGCAACATTTGACAGAGAAACTGCAGGCGAGCGGCAGATTTTCCCTACAAATAGACGAATCTACTGACATAAGTGGGGCTGCCCAACTTCTGGCAAACGTCAGATATGTTGATGCTGACTCTATCAAAGAGACGTTTTTCTTCTGCAAAGAAATGGAAAGTCATACTACGGGAGAAGAAATATTCAGGGTAACTAATAACTATTTAAAAGAGAACAGTCTGACCTGGAATATGTGCGTCAGTCTTTGCACAGATGGTGCGGCAAGCATGACGGGGAGAGTGAAAGGATTTATTGCTAAGGTGAGAGCACAAAACCCACATATCGTGACAAACCACTGCATTTTGCATCGAGAGGCATTAGTTGCCAAAACCATGCCCCCGGAGTTGACTGAGGTGCTGAATCAGGCTGTGCAGATGGTGAATTACATCAAATCAAGGCCCCTGAAATCTCGCCTCTTCTCCCAGCTGTGCGCCGAGATGGGAGCCGACCACCAAAGCCTGATCCTCCACACAGAGGTACGTTGGCTGTCACGGGGGAAAGTCCTATCCCGTCTTTATGAGCTTCGGGAAGAGCTTTTGGAGTTTTCACGTGAACACGCTGTCCCACATAAAGACAAGCTCGCGGATGAGAGGTGGTGCGCCAGGCTGGCTTACCTCGCAGACATATTTGGGCATCTCAACGAGTTAAACGCCAAGCTTCAGGGCAGGAATGAAAACATTTTATCATCCACAGACAAGATTCGGGGGTTTATGGGCAAACTTATCCTGTGGCGCGAGGCTTTGGAACAGGGCTCCATGGACATGTTCCCGCTGGCATCAGCTGCGCCGCAGGCAGCTAGGGAGCGCGTTGTATATGCCGCACACCTTCAGACCTTAAAAGAGAGGTTTGAGCGCTATTTTCCACGTGTGGCTGACATCGAGGACTATGACTGGATCCGAGACCCATTCCACCAGGAATCCTCAACAGAAAAGCTCACTATGAAAGAGAGAGAGGAGTGCGCAGAGCTCCGTGTGGGCCGCACACTGAAACTCAAATTTAGTGAGCTCCCACTGGATCAGTTTTGGTTGGCTTCTGCATCAGAGTACCCAAGCATCTCCCACCACGCGATTGAGCAACTTCTTCTTTTTCCCACTACCTACCTGTGTGAGTTGGCGTTCTCTACTCTGGTTTACATGAAGAACAACAGGAGGTCACGGCTCTCTGTTGAACAGGACTTGCGAGTGGCCCTCTCCTCAGTGCCACCAAGGATTAAAAAAATCTGCGCGCCCCGACAGGCACATGTATCTCACTAATTTGTAAGTCGGCAAAATATTTACAATAGCACATGTTTCAATGCTGATTGCTGAAATGTTACATTTATAATTTGTAGTTCAGGACCAGTGCAGCTTCCTTGCATTGACAGTTCTCTGTGCTGAATTTCTGCTGAGTTTCCTTTGCCTCATTTTTAATTTTGTGACCTGTCTGGTTTAAATGAGTGTGTTGCTGCTTTGATGAAGCCTAATTTGATAAAGTTTCAAATTAATTTCTGAAATATTTCGTTAATAAATATTTCACGAGTAATATAGTTGTCTTTGTCACATTTTATTTGGCATTAGTAAATAATTATGCACATTTACAGATATTTTACATGATATGAGTGATAACACGTGTTATAAGGGCTATTTTGCACAATAGGTGTGCCTTGAGATTTTTACTTGTCCTTTGGTGTGCCTTGGGCACAAAAAGTTTGGGCACCCCTGCTCTAGATGATAGGAAAGGAGGTTTCAAACTTCCTTTATAACCTCCTTTAGCTTAGGAACCACTGGACCTCCCTTTACGAAAGGAGAGGAGAAAATGTGCCCCCAATGCCTTGCAGCCGCAGCATTTGCCGTCACACAACATCGGCTGTTCACGGAAACAACCGATTATGACCGAGAAATGATATCATGAAAGTTACGGTGCTTATTAAGCTTTTTAAAACGTATGTGGTAAGTTGCCAAAGTGCTTTGTTTTGAACGTTCATCAGTATTATAATCAAAAAGAGAAATATGAACGTTAGTTTTTACTGAAAGGATCAAATAAAGTCAACATCACAGTCTTTACTGAGCTGTGTGGGTTTGTTCAACTTTTAAAAGATGTTGATGTATTAATGTGGACCGGAGGGAGAGGGTGACGAGCATAAGTTTCACTTTCCTTTTTATTTCAATTCCAACTTTGGTCATGAAGAATATGTTTCTCTGTTGTCCACGTTCATAAAGCCTAAAGCAACAGCATCAGAGCACGGAGCAGAGTCTCTAGATGAGTTTACAGGAGTCCCTCGTTCTTATTCTACATCCATGTTGTAGTCCGCTGTATAGAGATCTGTAGTTTCCATAGTTTCCCCACAGCAGCAGACGCACATTCATGACGTCCTCTGGCGCATCAGAAACACGTCGGATAGTGAAAGTGCAGTCGGATTCTCTAAAGTACCGCAGTCTCTTCTCCTAAGTCCTTTTGAATTCTCCTATCCACTATCCCTTAACCCCGTGACCTTTCACTCAGAGGTCAAGGGATAGACGATAGGGTTAGACGTTAGGAGCTGATTTTTGGATTATCCGACTGCAACCTGTGTCTTTAAGCGTGGCCGGCTCTGATTGGCTGGAGTGTCTCATTTCAGCCATGACACAACACACACAGCTCCCCATAGTGATCAGGACATCAGAAAAGTAAAAGAACATGTTTTATTAAATAGTATTATTGCTGTTCATACCTGCCAGCCATGTTGTTTATTCTTCAGATTTCAGAACGTCTCAATCAGAGAGATCCAGAAACTGCAACAAGTTCATTTATATTGTAACCCTTAGTAGTCCAGGTTTCTGACGGAGCCTGAAGGCAGCACGAGGCCACAGCTCTGTGTGGATGCTCCTGCAGCACTGCATCGTATTTAAACACACACACACACACACACACACACACACAGACACACACACACACAGATACACACACACACACAGACACACACACACACACACGGATACACACAGACACACACACAAACACACACACACATCATCCTGTTTGTGTCGCAGCTTCATCTTATTTCCCTGAAGCCTCGGTACAAACAGCAAGATAAACCCAGCAAAGCTTCCTTTAGTTCTGTTCCCTCTCTCTGGTGCTTCATCAGCTGGAGCCTCTTGTTTTAATGTGCTCACAGCAGGGGGGGGGGGTCTCTGCTGGACGTCCAGGACACACCTGCCGTCATCAGCCTATTAATTCTCTCATTTCACAGGTAATAAAGTGCAGAGAGAGAGCAGCAGGACGTCAGCTCACTTCCTGTCTGAGCTGCTGCTGCTCTGATCAGATGTGTGTGTGTTTCAGATCTGTGGGTAGTGTGTTTCAGATGTGTGTGTGTTTCAGATCAGATGTGTGTGTGTTTCAGCTGTGTGTGTTTCAGCTGTGTGTGTATCAGCTGTGTGTGTGTTTCAGCTGTGTGTGTTTCAGATGTGTGTGTTTCAGCTGTGTGTGTTTCAGCTGTGTGTGTTTCAGCTGTGTGTGTTTCAGATGTGTGTGTTTCAGCTGTGTATGTTTCAGATGTGTGTGTGTTTCAGATCAGATGTGTGTGTATTTCAGCTGTGTGTGTGTTTCAGCTGTGTGTGTTTCAGATGTGTGTTTCAGCTGTGTATGTTTCAGATGTGTGTGTGTTTCAGCTGTGTATGTTTCAGCTGTGTGTGTTTCAGATGTGTGTTTCAGCTGTGTGTGTTTCAGCTGTGTGTGTTTCAGCTGTGTGTGTGTTTCAGCTGTGTGTGTTTCAGATGTGTGTGTTTCAGCTGTGTGTGTTTCAGCTGTGTGTGTTTCAGCTGTGTGTGTTTCAGATGTGTGTGTTTCAGCTGTGTGTGTTTCAGATGTGTGTGTGTTTCAGATCAGATGTGTGTGTATTTCAGCTGTGTGTGTGTTTCAGCTGTGTGTGTTTCAGATGTGTGTTTAAGCTGTGTATTTTTCAGATGTGTGTGTGTTTCAGCTGTGTATGTTTCAGCTGTGTGTGTTTCAGATGTGTGTTTCAGCTGTGTGTGTTTCAGCTGTGTGTGTTTCAGCTGTGTGTGTGTTTCAGCTGTGTGTGTTTCAGATGTGTGTGTGTTTCAGCTGTGTGTGTTTCAGATGTGTGTGTTTCAGCTGTGTGTGTTTCAGCTGTGTGTGTGTTTCAGATGTGTGTGTGTGTGTTTTCACGTCAATATGTTACACCTTCATATCTCTACTGTGTGTGTAAAACTAAAGCATGTCAGCTACAGGAAACAAAGAGACAGGCCCAATCCCAAACCACGCCCTACACCCTACCCCTCCATTTGCGCGTTCGTGCGGAGGGTCCGCCTCATTAAGTGCTGTTCCAAACCAACGAGTGTGGAGGGGGAGTGGGTTATCAAGCCCTCAAACAGCGAGTCTGCATCAGTGCCGACTTGAGACCGGTCTCTACCTGACCGGTCTCTACCTGACCGGTCTCTACCTGTCCGGTCTCTACCTGACCGGACTCTACCTGTCCGGTCTCTACCTGTCCGGTCTCTACCTGACCGGACTCAACGCTGTGTGTCCGTCAGGAAACACGCTGTTTACAAAGAGTTCCAGCAAACATCCACTGATAAACTGCGATGTTAACAACCTCATGATAACCTCATATTGTTTTAACTTAGGATCGTACCTGTGTTTAGTCTAGAAAAAGGTAAATGTGTGCATTTTATCATAAAGTTGTGTATATTTACAGACTGTTGCAAAAACTAAGATGCTTATAAAAATCAGGTTTAAAACTAAAAGAGCTTTACAAGAAAATAACACAATTAAAGATGTTTGGAGTTTTATTTGAGTTATTCATTTTTATTTTTTGTCTAAGAGATGCTGATTTGAAACCGTTGTTACATACAGTTAGGGCATTTCCTGTTTCTGCCGGAGTGAGGGGAGTTTGTCCCAAAGCTTGCCACTGTATTTACTCCCTCCATCTGACAGGAGGAGCCTCGTTGAGCTGCGAGTGTCACTCCACGGAGTTCACTCCGTCACGGAGGGGGAGTGTGTAGGGGTAGGGTGTAGGGCGTGGTTTGGGATTGGGCCTCAGTGTGTAGCACAGGGAAACAGAGACGTGTCCTCATTGGTTCATTAACAGGAAGCACCTATCACAGCCTGTCTGCGATGTCCTCATTGGTTCATTAACAGGAAGCACCCATCACAGCCTGTCTGTGATGTCCTCATTGGTTCATTAACAGGAAGCACCTATCACAGCCTGTCTGCGATGTCCTCATTGGTTCATTAACAGGAAGCACCTATCACAGCCTGTCTGCGATGTCCTCATTGGTTCATTAACAGGAAGCACCTATCACAGCCTGTCTGGATGTGAGACAGGACCAGAGACCGAAGGGAATGTCAATAATCAGTCATTAGCAAACAGGCTAAAGCAACAAGGCAAGCCGGATGATCCAGCAGCGCTTCAGAGGAGACAGGATTAAGAAGACAAAGCCCAAACACCCAGAGGACTGAGTCTGTGGCTCAATATGAGGTTCAATGTGAGGTTCAATATAAGATTCAATATGAGGCACCTGGCTCAGGAGAGGGTCAGACGGAGGAAACACTGGACGGTTTCAGGTTTGGAGAAATGAAAACTATAACTACTGATGGTCCTGTCGTGGATCCAAACCTTAGACACTCAAGATATAACAAGACCTAACAAGATATAACAAGATATAACAAGATATAACAAGATATAACAACAAGATATAACAAGATATAACAAGATATAACAAGATATAACAACAAGATATAACAAGATATAACAAGATATAACAAGACATAACAACAAGATATAACAAGACCTAACAAGACCTAACAAGACCTAACAAGATATAACTAAATAGAAACACAAACACACTGCTGATTGAAGACATTATTATATTGTTGTTCAACAGTATAAGAGACAGAATAAGAGTCCATGTTTCTGTCTTTAGAATAACAGAATCTCAGGTTTTAAACACTTCTTTTTAGTTTACACAGCACTATACCTTTGGACCCTATGCTAAATAAGACCCTATGCTCAATAAGACCCTATGCTCAATAAGACCCTATGCTCAATAAGACCCTATGCTAAATAAGACCCTATGCTGAATAAGACCCTATGCTCAATAAGACCCTATGCTGAATAAGACCCTATGCTGAATAAGACCCTATGCTAAATAAGACCCTATAATAAATAAGACCCTATGCTCAATAACACACTGCAGACAGAATGTGCACATTCATGGTACAAAGGTCTCTTTAAATAAACTTCAAGATGAAACTCAAGAGACAGACATTACTTTGTCCCTTTTCTCAGCAGAGACTGCTGCTGACTGCTGGCGTAGACTGTTCGCCGCTTCTCCGGCTGTACTTAGTAGTGTTTTTCTTTTGTTTGTTTGTTTGTCGTTCTTTGCCGGCTCTATTGTCGGCCTCATACTCAGCCGTGTATCACATGTCTTCACGTTCTATGTGAACACGTCTTTACACCCGATTCCTCTGGTCTTTTACCTGTATGCAGCAACTGCTACATCAGCTACTGTAGCTAGCTGTAGCAGCTACACCGGCTCCAGGCTAGGTGGTCTCTGCTTTCCTGTCGATTCCCGACGGATTGCTCTGTCCTGCCTCCCCTGCGTGTCCCGACTCTGGATCACCCATTGCCGACTCTATCCTGTGCCATCATCACTACTGAGTGCTCGAGCAACCCACGGCTGCCCACCGGTGCGGTTAGCCCTCGCTGGCTAGCTCCGCTGCATCTCTTCGGCTGGGGCCTCTGCTACCCTCCACAGAACATATTCTGGATTATCCGTCTCCCCCCAGTGCTGTCCATGCTGAGAGTCTTGTTCCAGGACAACATTCTAACTATCCCGGAGTGGTCAGCCTCTTGGTTGGGACCATCTTCTCCCAGCTGGCAATCAGCTAACGTAGCATCGTGCTAGCATACCACCGGCTTTACGATGCTGAAATATTCCACCGCACAACTTGTTAATCACAATAGTTGTATCATGCAACCTCTATGCTTAGCAGTCATCAAAAAGCTTGGGCTGTAACGTAGCAGACCCCGGTACATCCATAGAGGCTCTCGGCGTAGGTTTGTTGTCGCTGGGTCGGAGCCTCTCTCCAGCTGGTCCTGCGCGCGCACCGTCCCAGGCTCGCTACGTCATCACAACAAACCAAACACGTGCATTGGCAATCTGAAGGCCCTGGTCTGTGTTGACAGTGTCATTCTGCTCACACCACCAGCATCCAGTAGCAACACTCCCACATTCATGCTGCTGAATACCCGTTCCCTCAACAATAAAGCACCACTCATTCATGACATCATCACTGACAGGAAAACGGACTTAGTTTGCCTAACGGAGACTTGGCAAAATCAACAAGACTTTTTCACCCTCAACCAAGCCACACCCCCAGGCTATGTTTACCTGCAGAAGCCCCGCTCCATGGGTCGGGGTGGTGGGCTGGCTGTTATCCACAGAGCGGAAATCCTGATAAAACAACTCCCTGTTGTAAATACAACCTCATTTGAGTGTATTGCCTTCATTGGCCGGCTCATCACAGCTACAGGTTGTCCTCATATACGCCCCCCCAAAGCCTCCGCCATCTTCATGTCTGAGTTCGCTGAGCTGCTCACCTCTGTCTGCTCCAGATCTCCATCCACATTACTGCTTGGTGACTTCAACATCCATGTCGACTCCAGTACATGCACTTTGCCTCTGAATTTCTTTCACTACTCGACTGCTTCAACATCACACAGCACGTCCAAGGTCCCACCCACACCAAAGGTCACACGCTGGACTTAGTGTGCTCTATTGGCACCCCTCCCTCCCATCTCCAGTGCCTGGACCTAGCTGTTGCGGACCACCATGCCATACTATTTTCTGTTCCTGTCCTCCTGCCCATGCAGCGTGCAAAACGCACCATCACATTCAGGAACACCAAAACACTGAGTGCACCAGCCCTGACCAGCACGATAGCATCCCACCTAGCCTCCATTCCCCTTACCACCACAGTGGATGGCCTGGTTGCTCGCTACAACACAGCTCTATCCCTCAGCCTTGACTCTCTAGCCCCCCTCAAAACCCGGACTGTCTCCTTTACCCGTTCGGCCCCTTGGTTCACCACTGAACTCCGCACCCTGAAGGCTTCTGGTCGTCGGCTAGAGAGACTCAAAAAAGAACTGGCCTCACCGTCCACCGTGAAGCCTATCAGGACCATGTAAAGTCCTACAAAGAAGCCCTCTCCCGGGCTAGGTCTTCGTACTACTCCACCCTCATTGGCAACCAACAATGCCAACCGAGAATGCTGTTCTCCACATAAACCGGCTTCTCCCGCCCCCTCGACCCCCCCATCCTCCAGGTGCTCTCGACCTCTGCTCGAAGTTCCTGGACTTCTTCCAGGCCAAAGTGATTCCATCCACCAGCAGCTTCTGGTGCCTGCCCCCCCCTATTCCAACCTCACCCCAGCTGCAAGGTACTATTCGCCCATCTAGGTGCAGCCTCTCCACCTTCTCCCCAGTGGATGCCCTCCTAATAACCAAGCTGGTCACAAAGGCCACAACCCCATGCCCACAGCCTTGGTCAAGGCAGCCCTACCCACCATCTTCCCCATCATAGTTGACATAGTGAACTTGTCCCTGTCTTCTGGCACAGTCCCACCCTGCCTCAAAACTGCCTCAGTCTCTCCTATCCTGAAGAAGCCTGGCTTGGACCCGGAGGACCTGAACAACCACGGCCGATCTCAAACCTTCCATTCCTCAGCAAAATCTTGGAAAGAGCAGTTGCCGCACAACTGCAACACCACAGTCATACCATGAGCTCTATGAACCCCTTCAGTCTGGCTTCAGACCCCACCACAGCACAGAGACTGCCCTCATTAAAATCACAAACGACCTCCTCATCGCATCTGATTCTGGCCTCATCAGCATTCTCATCTCCTGGACCTCTCTGCAGCCTTCGATACCATATCCCATACCATCCTCCTCAGCCGCCTGTCTGACTACCTTGGCCTCAGTGACACAGCTCTTGCCTGGTTCGAGTCCTACCTCTCCTAACAGGAAACACTTTGTCACCATCAGTGACTGCAGCTCCCCTCCGGCCCCAGTCAACCAAGGTGTACCTCAAGGCTCTGTGCTTGGACCCCTCCTATTCACCATCTACATGCTCCCACTTGGTCAAATCATCCGCCAACATGGTCTCAGCTTTCACTCTTATGCTGATGACACACAGCTCTATCTCTGCACCAAACCGTCCACTCAGCTCCCTCCTCAATCCCTTGTCAACTGGCTATATGACATAAAAACTGGATGTCATCAAACCTGCTCAAAATCAACAGCAATAAAACTGAGCTCATGATTGTGGCTCCCAAGGCGCAGCTCCAGAAGGTTGGAGACCTGCTTCTCTCCATTGACGGCTGCTCCATCTCCCCGTCCACTGAAGTCCGCAACCTGGGAGTCATCCTGGACACCACCCTCTCTTTCCAGCGCACATCAAATCTGTTACCAAATCCGCCTTCTAACATCTCAAAAACATTGCCAGACTCCGGCCTTCACTCTCTGACTCTGTGGCAGAAACTCTCATACACGCCTTCATCACATCCCGTCTGGACTACTGCAATGGAGTCCTGTCCGGGGTTCCCAGCAAAACCCTGGACAGGCTCCAGAACTCTACCGCCAGGCTTCTCACCCGCACCAAGCCATGGCAACATATCACCCCCACCCTCATCCACCTACACTGGCTGCCGGTCAAGTCCCGGATTCAGTACAAAACACTCCTCCTCACGTACAAGTCCCTCCATACACTCGCCCCCCAGTACTTATTGGACCTCCTCAATCCCTACACCCCTTCTCGGAGTCTGCAGTCCTCAGACACGGGCCTGCTCTCCATCCCCCGCTCTCGCCTACGAACGTTTGGTGACAGGGCGTTCAGTGTTGCGGCCCCCACCCTCTGGAATGCACTTGCTGCCGAGATCCGTAATGCTGCCTCCCTGGACATCTTCAAATCATCATTAAAAACACACCTGTTCCCCTGGCCTTCGGGCCCTAGCCCTTTCTTGGTCCCCGGGCTTCCTTTATTTTTGTTTGTCCACCATGTACAGCGGCCTTGGGTCCCTTGAAAGGCGCTATAAATATCATTATTATTATTACAACACATGATCATATAATATAGATTAGTTCAACAGTCCCAGGTTTGATAAACCATCCGTCCTGCAGTTGGACTGGAGATCAGTATGTTCCTGGTGAAACTCAGGGTTCAGGAACAGTTTCTCAGTGTCGGGCTATTTAAAAGTCTCCGTGGGGTTTCTCGTGTTCAGCGGTGCATTCATCCACATGTCCCGATCAATAGTCCTCAGGAGGAGACAGCGTGGACACCTGGACAGACGGAGGGGGAGAGAAGTTAGTTTGAGAGAGAGTTGGACTACTTTGGTTATTCTGATGTGTTGTTATTGTTATTGTGAGGATATTATGTGGAGTCACCATTTATAGAAAGGTGTGAACTAAAGGAGACGATCAGATGTTTGGGTTCAGACAACTGAGCATCCTAAGACAACAGTTTCCTTTTCCAAACAAGGTGTGTGTGTGTGTGCGTGCGTGCGGGCGTGCGTGCGTGCGTGCGTGCGTGCGTGCGTGCGTGCGTGCGTGCGTGCGTGCGTGCGTGCGTGCGTGCGTGTGTGTGTGTGAAGAAGTTCTCCGGCCTGGCAGCAAAACAATTAGCTACAAAGCCGAGACAAATGAAGGAGAGAGGAAATAGAAACTTGATGACCCTGAAATACTGAACCTCTGGAGACACACACACACACAAACACACACACACACACACACCGGTCTGGGATCATCATTGTTGATGGATTAAAAGTCCAGTTCGAATGAGCTTGGCCAAGAGAGTAATAAAAGGTCCACTGGTCCCACTGTCACTTGTCTGTGTGTGTGTGTGTGTGTGTGTGTGTGTGTGTGTGTGTGTGTGTGTGTTTGTGTGTGTGTGTGTGTGTGTGTGTGTGTGCTCTGCTGGCTGCAGTGCACTCAGCAAGATGTTAAAGATAATCAGAGGCAATGGCCCAGCAGAAACCCGCTAACTGGCACACTCCTGCAATATGCTGCTTAGTGAGGTGAGGTGAGCTGGCTGACACACACACACACACACACACACACACACACACACACACACACACACACACACACACACACACACACACACACACACACAACACACACACACACACACACACACACACACACACACACACACACACACACACACACATATATCAGTGGCCAGAGGTCTTGGTGATGGTGTGTTCAGGGAGGCAGTGGTTTTGGATGGAGCTCTGTACAGTAAAACTGAGGTTAGCAACGATTCCAACTGTCATCAAAACCTAAAACCAGCACTAGTCCTTCCTCTTCATGCTGTTAAAGTGAGTGTGTTCAGGCCCAGGGTTATGTCACATAATAACTGGCTGCATTATGGTCTGGATCCACCATGGGCCCGTTAATAAGCAGCTATAAACACTCTGATCATAATGTGTGTGTTGGGGGGGGCGGGGCGGTCCTTATTGGAAATGAACGAGTGTGTGATGTGGGATTCTGAGGATAATTCATCCCTTTAGTGGAGGGGGGGGGGCATCATTTATGCTAACAGGGCCTGTGGAGACCCAGCCAAAAACAGGGAAACATCATTAGCATAATGCTCCATCTACATGCTGTGTGTGTGTGTGTGTGTGTGTGTGTGTGTGTGTGTGTGTGTGTGTGTGTGTGTGTGTGTGTGTGTGTGTGTGTCGGGATCTTTGTTTGATACTCACATCTCTGTGGTTCCTTTTAATGAGCTCTAATGGCACACACACACACACACACACACACACACACACACACACACACACACACACACACACACACACACAGTGTCCCTCTCCCTGCTGTGTGGGCTGCCCTGCCCCCCATATTGAACCGTGGCATGTGACAGGGGCTGAAGGCCATGAGGGGTAAAATGGATGATTTAATTGCACCAAAGATGTCTGTTATTATGGGATGGCAGAAGCTTTAAGTGTTCAGGCAGCAAAGGTCGAGCTGCAGACCCCGATGAAGAAGATAATGAAACATCCCTCCTCTTCCTCATTAAGCTGAGAGGAACCAGAGGCTGACGGTTCCTCCAGAAGAAGAACAGGGACTCTCTTTACTGAGGATATGAAGGGGCTGCAGACCACAGGTTGCTTTTAGAAAAGGATTCTGGATCATTCCAGTCTATGGGTCTGGAGTCAGTCAGACCGACAGACCGACCCCCTCCTCTCTGGATACACCTCTACTGTGTTGGATAAAGCTCTGCTTCCTGTTACATTTACCATTTAATATAAAGCAGATTCTAGCAGATTCAGTAGAAACCCTGTCCAACTGTTGGAGTGTGTGTGTGTGTGTGTGTGTGTGTGTGTGTGTGTGTGTGTGTGTGTGTGTGTGTGTGTGTGTGTGTGTGTGTGTGTTAGGGGTTTCACAACTACCAATATTTACTAGTAGACAAGTTTTTCAAAATAGTAGTCGACTAGTCGACTAGTTGTTACGTCGTCATAAAGACACACAAAGAGAGGTGTAAAACTGTATTTTGTATTGCAATGCATACAGTTACGTTAAACACTGTAACAAAGCAGCATTTTAATTTGGGTTACATGGCTGATTAAATAAAAAACAGTAACTGGACTCACCAAATCTACTGCAAAAACTCTGTTAAGAACATAGATGCAACGTAAATCCAGTGCGCATTGCGCAACACTTTACTCGCTGTCACTGTCCTCCTCGATAAGGATGTCCACCCTTCCAGGTGTTTTGGTTTGCGTTAAGGAAGACCAAAGCATCAACATGTGAGGGAAGGAGGCTTGACCGCTGTCGGGTGACAGTGGTGCCTGCCAGGGAAAACATCCGTTCACTTGGGGTGCTGGTGTAGCCAGGTAGCTCCTGGAAAGCTTGGCTAAACGGGGGAAGCGGTTTGCGTTTTGTGCCCACCACTTCAGAGGGTTATCCATTGTGGGGATATGGGGTGTCTGCTGGCAGTAACCGTAGCTCATCCGCGCCACTGTTGACCCGTGTTTTCTTGTTGCTCTCGAAATGAGGTCCAAACAGCTGTTTCAAAGAGGGGGTGCTAGTGGAGCACGCTCGTGAACTTTTAGCGCCGGAGCTAAAACTGAAACTGTAGAGTGCATAGGTGCGGTGCATTTGCGCATAAGATGAGGACCCCTGAATGTCGGGCGTGTTTTGCTGGAGCATTTTGCAGCTCCTCAGCGCCAATGTCGGCATCCTCATCTCCCACGTTTGCCTCCATTTTGCTCACGACTAGATGACTAGGGCCTACAGCGCCGACTAGTGGTAGAGGTAGTCGACTAGTCGAGTAGTTGGTGAAACCCCTAGTGTGTGTGTGTGTGTGTGTGTGTGTGTGTGTGTGTGTGTGTGTGTGTGTGTGTGTGTGTGTGTGTGTGTGTGTGTGTGTGTGTGTGGCTCCATGATGAATGGGTCTATCAGAGCAGGAGGAACCAGAGTGGGGGGGGACAGCAGTCTGAACAGCAGACAGATTAGAAGAGTTATTTCCTGGAGATGCTGACACACACCAAGACGTTCCTGTTCTGTTCAGTCTGAGACCCTGATCTGAGACCCTGATCTTAGTTTCCGCTCTTTGTGGTCTGTTATGGTCTGTTATGGTCTGGTATGGTAGTTCTGATGGTTATGATGCTTCTACAGTTCCCAGGTGAGTGAGGGTATCGCTGCAGGCAGGAGTCAGCCTGAGATGGAAACACCTCCCTGATTGGGCGCCATGGAGCCAGAGAAGCATGAAGTGACAGATGCTCCTCTTTCGTTGAATGTGTATATCATGTTCTCGATGTCTATAAACACCTAGTCCCTGAAGATGTTATTATAAATTAATGTTTGAGTGTCTATAAACTAAAATAATTGTCCTAATCCCTGAAGAAGTTATTATATATTAATGTTTGTGTGACTGTCAGCCTTCACGTCTCATGAGTCCTCTAATAGAGGATAAGAATAGATGTCATTATATATTATATATCTCCTTCACTCTCACATTTCATGTTAATAATAAAGCAGCCATTAAAACACAGTACAGACGTAAGAGAGCCTCACAGCCGTCTCTGTATCACCTTCCAGGGAATTAGCCTCAGGCGAACGGCTTAACCAGATTATCTGCCAACCAAGTTAACAAAGGAGCGCTAATTGTTTAATGAAGATATTGAATATTTAGCCATATTGTGCTCCATGAGCTAAGACTTAATAACTGTCTGCCATCCTTTACAAACCTCCCGGGGTCACATGATGCTCCTTTAATGAGGACACACACACACTGCCGGTCAGAGATTAGTACTGGGTCAGATCAGGAACTACCATCCATAGATCCATGTTTTATTAAAGATACACAGTTGATGCTCTCATTGTAGCTCCAGCAGTGATTGGCAAGAGATGTGTTCGAGACACTTTTTAACTTTGTCAGACTGAGAGACATTATGAAAAACCTCTTATTGTGTATCACAGTTATCACAAAGTGCAGACTGGTTGAAGACCTGGAGATATTGTTATTTATATCCTTAAGCATTCATTAAGGAACATGGTTCAGAGAGGTTTATAAAGTGAAACACATGAAACTGTTCTCAGTTCTCTCCGGAGACGACCTTGACTCTCAAACCCTCGGCTGAGACAAACCCAGAAAACAGGAGCACTTTGTGGTTTTCTGGAAACATGATGAAACTTCCTGGAATCTGCTGAAATGTTGATCTGTCAATCATCCTGCCAGTGTGCACCGGAGGGCACTGAGGTGTGCACGTGTTGTCCGGATCTCCATTGAAACACACTGAGAAACTCAATGCTGAGACATGTAAAGAAATACTATAACATCCCTGTCAGTAATCTACGTCAGCATTGGACAATTCTCACAAAACTCAGAGTTCTGCACGGAGAAATATAACCTGTTAAAAGCAACCATTGAATAAACTAATAAGAAGAAATACATCGTCAACACAGTAGTAAAGGAAACACTTCTAAGCCCTAACTGTAATTAAACGCAGATACGATAATCCTGCTGATACTCTGCTCTTTAGGAGCCAATGTACTCTGCTCTTTATACACATGTCCACACTTACCTAATGTTTTCAGATATACAGAAGGAAAGCATTTTTACACAAGTCGCCATGTTGGATACTCAGAAAACTAGAGAAACGTATCTCATCATAATGTCAGAGGACAATCCTTCTTACCTTTCGTGAGGACATGCCATCCTCACTTATATAATATATATCTGAGCACGAGGACACACAGTCGCACAGAAAGAGATGTGTGTGAGGAAACCAATCAGAAAGTCACAGGGACACTTTAATGAGAGGCAGTCTGTAGGATGTTCAGCTGCTAAATCCCGCCTCTCAAACTCAAGGGTTTCTTAATTGCAGGTCAGTGTGAGTCAGCTGCCATAAGCCTTAATTAAGTCTGCGCTGAAAAGAAGCCCGAAACACCGTCTGCTGTCTTCAACCTGAGAGGGGGGGACGCACTGAAGAAGAAGAAGAAGAAGAAGAAGAAGAAGAAGAAGAAGAAGAAGAGAAGAAGAAGAAGAAGAAGAAGAAGAAGAAGAAGAAGAAGAAGAAGAAGAAGAAGAAGAAGAAGAAGAAGAAGAAAGAAGAAGAAGAAGAAGAAGAAGAAGAAGAGTGTTTGGGCTCAGTTACGGGACTTAACGTTAAGTTCTGCTGGGTTACGGTACGTTAAAAATGATGTGGCGGTACTTAATGTGAAATTATGTTACGGTACACTACGCCACGTTACTTTATGTTATGGTGCCTCACGTTATGCTGTATTACGCTACAATAATATACGTTACTCAACAATATACTTTTAGTTACTGCACGTTATGTTATGGTACGTGACGGAATATCACGTTACAGTGTTATGCTACGGTTCATTACGTTATGTTACGGTACCTTACGCCAGTTATGTTACGGTACCTTATGTTATGCTATATTACGCTACAATAATTCACGTTATGTTAGGCAGTGTTGGGCAAGTTACTTCCAAAATGTAATACAGTACATATTACTTATTACTGTCTTTTTTAAGCAATAAGTTACATTACAATATTACTGTCTCTGAAATGTAATGAGTTACACTACTTTTATATTACTTTTGAGTTACTTTCACCAAAATAACTGCAAAAGAATGGCTAGGTATTTTAAATGCTAACATGTAGTTTAGTGCAGCTCATTATACATCCAGTGAAGGGCGATGTGGTATAGCATAACAACTGTGTAGGCCATTAATGCTACTAACAACTGTTATTACACGGCTTAGTTGAATACTCAATTCTGATTGTAAATTCTTAACATGTGACACGTTGTTAATACAGTAGTATACAGGGCCCTCCCTCCCTACATGCAGATCACGCAGACCTATGCGCTTATGCGGCGCAATTAGTGTGGTGCGGCACCCCCGTCGACGCAGCACCCCCGTCGACGCTCGCGAAACAGAGGGCCTCATCATCTGACTTTGAGTGGGGCCTCAAGTTGGCCAGGGACGGCCCTGTTAGTACAGACCACTGTCAAGGACTATAATGAAGGTTGCTAAGGAGGATCAAGAAAGAGAAAGGAAAAGAGGTTAAAAGACGGAGCGCTGGACGTCAGATAAATCACCAGAAGAAGGCAGAGAGGAATTAACAATAACAGGAACATAGAATGGGCTCTGTAGTTTGTTTAGTATATGGCCGTGTAATAAGCGGGATAATGTGCAGCGAGGCGGTCATTATGGGGAAAAGAACACCCGACAGGCTGATCAGGGAACCCGACGCGAAGCGGAGGGATCTTGATGAGCCTGAAGGGTAAACACCAGGCTTACTAATCTACCCGCACAATTTTTCTCTGGTGTCGGAATGTCTAGCGATGTTGGTAAATTCTTAAAAAACAAAACACCATTTAATTTCGGCTTAAAATGTGTTGTAACTGCGCTACTGAGAATTGTAACGGGTAATATATTACCCACATTTAAGTAGTAATGCGTTACTTTACTTCGTTACAGCAAAAAGTAATACATTACTGTAACTCCCACCCAACACTGATGTTAGGGTACCTTACGTTATGTTACGGTACGTTGCGGAATATCACGTTACAGTACGTTACTTTATGCTACGGTTCATTACGTTATGTTACGGTACGTTACGGAATATCACGTTACAGTACGTTACTTTATGCTACGGTTCATTACGTTATGTTATATTACTTTACGGAATATCACGTTACAGTACGTTACTTTATGCTACGGTTCATTACGTTATGTTATATTACTTTACGGAATATCACGTTACAGTACGTTACTTTATGCTACGGTTCATTACGTTATGTTATATTACTTTACGGAATATCACGTTACAGTACGTTACTTTATGCTACGGTTCATTACGTTATGTTACGGTACGTTACGGAATATCACGTTACAGTACGTTACTTTATGCTACAGTTCATTACGTTATGTTACGTTACGTTATGTCACAGTACGTTACTTTATGTAACTTCATGCTGATTGGCTCCAGGGTGTCCTTCACTTCCTAATAATGCCTAGTTCACTGTTTGCACTAGCTGTGTCTTAAATAAGTAACCATGGCAACAGGAACGCAGTCAAAGCACATGACTGAAGACAAAACACACACACACCTAACTTCGGGTGTGTCTTTTAGTCTCCATGAGAAGCACCTTTTAGAAAGCAGCTCCACATGAAGCCAACAATCGGACTGTGTGAGCGACACACACACACACACACTGTGAGGGGGGCTGTGATCCAGCATCAGCACATCTCATCCCCCCCTCACTCTGCCCACTCATCACACCAGCTCTGATTCACAAACCAGTTCAGCTGAATGAGCAAGTCACAAGTACTTACCGTCAGAACACACACACACACACACACACACACACACACACACACCCACACACACACCTACACACACACACCTACACACACACACACACACACTGAGAAGGCGGGCCTTTGGTGATGTCAGTACTTACAGACTGAGAGTAATCAGCAAAACTGGAGGGAAAGTCCTCCTCATGATGTAGACTCTCACACACACACTCACACACGCACACACACACACACACACACACACACACAAACACATTAAAATATCTCAAACAGGACAGCAGGCGTAATGCAGCAAAGTTCTGTTTTATTGTTGGCCATATAAAGGGATAACTCTAAGCATGATGAGACTTTATTCAGAGTTCACTGGTGGAGATGCACATGTTCTAGAGAACAGCTGTAAAATACTTGAGAACATCAGAACCATTTAAACCTCAGAGCCATTTAACCATGTTCTCACGTAATACGGAAACAGACGATAAAGAGGGTCGGTGTTGATGCAGTCTTCAGTGTTTTCTGGATTCTGTTTCACGTGGAGTTTCAGGACCCTTCTGGGAAATAAGAAAAAACGTAACACAATAAACATAACGCAGCTTATCTTGAAGATTTTAAGATCCTAAAAAACTGAGAGTCCATTCCCTTTAAATCCAGTATCATTTAACCGTGTTAGTTTTAAATATTTTAAATTCAATATATTAAATGTGCATACTGTGTATTAGAGGATTTATTGCCAGCTCCTCCAGTGAGAGAAGTCCAGCCGATTATTAATAAAAAGCTAAATATTAATAAATATTTCCCGTCATTACGGATGTTTGTTACTAATCTGCTAAATGTGTAATTAACCAAACAACAGCTGCAGAGCACACACACACACACACACACACACAAACACACACACACACACACCAGTGGCGAACCGTCAGGGCCTTCAAGGTAATACCCTGGAACACTCAGATAAAACAAACAAAAAATCGATTTAATTATATAAATAAAATGTAATAAAATGAATAAAAGAGAATGGTATCTGTGTTGTTGATCTGTAATATCACAGTGTTACGTTGATTTGTTCGTCCTTCTCGGACCATGCACTACGCATTTCAGTGGTTTTGTGTTAGAAAAGAAAGCAACCAATCAGATCTTGTTCTGGGTCTCTGGGTAGAATATCCTTCAGCAAGGTATTCTATATCCTTGATAGAAGGCCCTGGCCGTTGCACTGAATGAGAGCGTTTGGACTGACAGTTTGATCAACCAATCATATATTGATTTGTAGCCAATGGGCGTATTCTTTCAGAGTTTCCCTCGGTTCCAGGGTACTCTCGAAGGCCCGGTAGTTCACTGGCTCGAGACAGAGGATCTAGATGAATGCGACGAAGCAATTCATGCCGTTTTATTGTTTTTAACGTTGAAATGGCAAGTGCAACAGGTGAAGATGAAGTTGTTGCGGAATTGTTGTGAGTACCCTTTTCAAGACGACAATTCAGTGAAAAGACGGACATTATAACGGCGGGGGGGCGCGGCGGCGGGGGGTGTGTGTGTCTACAGAAGGTTCAGTTGTGATAGACACGGTTCGTCACTGATACACACACTGCAACATTACACACATATATAATAATAGCGCTAAGGATTTAAATTGAACGTTTTCATTCTTCACTGTAATTTAACACCAAATGTAAAATAGCTGACTCGTCGTAAATTAGGTCTTGAAGGAGGAAGTGTGTGTGTGTGTGTGTGTGTGTGTGTGTGTGTGAGAGTGAGTGAGTGTGTGTGTGTGTGTCTGTTGTGTGTGTGTGTGTGTGAGTGAGTGAGTGAGTGAGTGAGTGTGTGTGTGTGTGTGTGTGTGTGTGTGTGTGTGTGTGTGAGTGAGTGAGTGAGTGAGTGAGTGAGTGAGTGAGTGTGTGTGTGTGTGTGTGTCTGTTGTGTGTGTGTGTGTGTGTGTGACAGCGTGTCTAACAGGATTACAGCAGATAAACACACTGAGCTGTTCTGCTGAATTAAAGCTGATTGTAATACACAGAGCTGTCGGGGGGGCAGGAAGTGAAGGGGGGGGACAGGAAGTGATGGGGTGGGGGGACAGGAAGTGAAGACAGTGGTGGGGGGCGGTGTGAAGACACATCTGAAACCTGCTGAGTCACCACGGCTCTTTTATTATAGTGTGAAATAAAGTATAAAACACTGCAGTATCACTAGAGGTGGTATGAGAAGTACCTTAAATATTACTTGAGTACATTAGTACTTTACATTTGAACTCCTGATCAAATGACTGGACTAGTAGATATTTTAATAAATAATACTGTATTATAATAAGACTCATGGTCTGATTTATAATAATTAATTATTATCTTGTATAAATTCACCCACAGATCTGGTCCCTGAAACTGTTCAAATATTCTCCATGATTATTTTAAAGTGATTTTTATTTGTCCTTCCATGATCTGAACACGTTTTAATAATGAAACCGAAAACATTCTAAATCTTTCACATCATTTTATTTTATTAACAGATTAAAGCTTAAACGGATCACGGATAACACAACTTAATACAGCTAATGGATCAACCCACTAGAATAACCAAAACCTCCAAGACTATGATAGATTTAGTATTTACTAAGCTGACAGAATAGTTAAAACATAAAACTTCCTGACTGGTCTTTCTGACCATAATCTTGTTCTTTTTGCCAGGAAACTCACAAAAAAAGGTTCATGGCCACACCTAAAACCCCTGCCTTGGGTTCACGCTTCATCCCCAAAAACCTGCAACAACGTTTTATGGAGGCAGTGAAAATGATTGATTGGGGTGACACTCTGTCCTCTGAAGATATTGGTGAAAACAGTGATCTGTTTATATCAAAGATGAATGAAACAATGTCTTCCTTCTCAAGGAGAGGGTGCCTTAGGGACAGGAAGGAACGTCATCTTCCCTGGCTGAATCTACAGTGCAGGAATTTAATGAAATCTAGAGACCAACTATTAAAGCAGAGCTTGAAATCCGGACTATCCACTGACAGACAGAAATTCACTCATGCTCGTAACAAGGTAACTCAAACAATAAGACAGGCCAAAGCGGACTTCTTCATCAACATAATTGAAGGTGCGAATGGTAACGGTAAAAACGTTTGGCAAATCTTAAATAAACTATTAGGTAAACATACCAAACAGGAAAATAATGTTCTAGAATTAAAAATCAATGATGCCCTGATAAAAGACCCTGCAGTGTTGGCCAGCTCTCTCAATGAGTATTTCATAAATAGTGCTCTGGACATCACAAAGCTCTTCCCGCCATCTGAGGTCTCACCTAGCCCGACTGTGGATACACACCCCGTTTTTGACCTGGAGGAAATCACAGAGGTTGAGGTAAAACATATAATCTCAGGGTTAAGAGGTTCTAAGGCTAGGGACGCAGATGATTTAGACACCAACTTTATAAAGACAAATATTGACGGTCTGATACAGGGGTGGCCAACCCGCGGCTCTCGAGCCGCATGCGGCTCTTGCCCAGTTTCATGCGGCTCTTCAGTTCATATCGAATTTTATATGTGTGAGTGTGGGGGAGAGACACGGACTCCTGACAGTTAAACCTGATATTTAGTAGGTCTGTTAAGTATTGAATGCTGATCATTCTGACGTAATTTGGCCGGTCAAAGTTGTTTGGGCTCGGATAAAATCGCTCCGTTACTTTCGTCCCGTGTTACTTTCGTCCCTACGTGTGTATGTGTGGTGTCAGGTGTCAGTATGAGAGGACGACAGCGCGTCTAATTTTGATGTGGCCCAAGAGCCAATCACAATAATACCTGCGATGCAGTGAACCAATCACCTTTGAGGGGGGGAAACCTATCTGTTGATTAAACACTATCTGACCATGAACTGAGTTTGATCCTAAAATGGCAGGGAAGAAATGCACAGCTAAGCGAAAATACGAAGACGAACATAGGAAGTTTTTAGTAGAGTGGGAGAGTTCATGTTTTTTTATCGAACGCAATTGCAAGCCATTTTGCCTTATATGCCAGACAGCATTAACCCATTTCAAGGCTTCAAATCTTCAGCGCCATTTCACCTCACTCCATGCTAACATCGCGAGGGGCGATTGGCCGTATTGAAGTGCAATTGTAAGTGATGCCATTGGCCCAAAATTGTAGAAAAAAAATGACACTGGGATCATTTACATATTGACAGAATGGCAATGAGGATATTAGCTCCCTCATGTGGTCATAGTGTGATGTGAACACCTTCATGTTGTTGTCAATCAATCAGTTTACATAGATCTCCAAATGTATTAATGAGAGCACCTTGCATTAATTGATTTCCATATGTTTAGTGTATTCACAATGACTTATTACAATGACGCATTAACAATATGTGTGAAATTGATGTGTGATTGTTTTTGTATTATTTGACTTTAACTATATATATATCAGATGTGAGAATTCTTTCGTCGCCTAATGACATTTATTTACGTGTCACTGCTATCTTTGTAAAGGCACAGACTTTTGTATCATATGTATCTATTCCATATGTGTGTATTTGTATAAATAAGTTCTACATAATTCCTGATATGTATTCATTAATGTACTTATTGTTTCCATCGAAATAAAGCTTATTTGATTCAAATAAATGTGTCTTTTCTGCAGTGACATATCTTTATGGATTTCCTTATGACTGATTAAAGTTGTTTAATATTTCTGAGTCTGACTCAAGCAACTTAAATGTTTGCTTTTGGGCAAAGTCAAGTAATGTGGCACTCTACGCTTGTCCCTATATTTCGATAAACAAATTAATCCCCATTATTGCATTTAATAATTCATATTTCACGACTCACTGTTACTGTAGCACTGACCACTTTATTGTATAAAGTGCATTCAATTGAAAACACCATAGTGTTACAGTTAAATGATGTACAATTATAAACACAATTATGTATATAAAAGTATTTACATATAATAAATAGATAATTAACGCCTATAATATCAGAGAAATTAGAATGTAACAATTGCACTGATGGCTTTGTGTGTTTTTTGTCACCAATATTATATTTTAGTTGGCACTGCATGATAAGAACTGCTCTGTATTCCTAAAGTTTGACCTTTCTGGCAAAATATTTAATTGATTCAGTATAAATGATGGCAACAGCATAAACTAAGGTAAACACAGGTAAAAAAGCTCGAGTGGATACAAATCAGATGCATGAAACACATTCACTTTTGTAGATCCCACGATTTATTTGTCAACAGCTAGTATGAATCAAATGTTAGGGTATCAATGAGTTCTTGTAAACTAACATTTGTTGTTATACAAGTCAACAACAACAACAACGACGAGATTTCACTCCACTGCAGAAGAAGAACAGGAATGATCCAGCTATTGAACCCAGTTGGATTCTTTGGGACTTTTTCTGAGCGACCATTCACCTTCATTGATTCAGTATAAAGGATGGCAACAGCAACAACATAAACACAGGTAAACACAGGTAAGAAAGCTCCAGTTAGAAGTGACCTGTACAATTATGTACAGGGAGGCTGTGGCGCAGTGCGTTGGTGTTGGGATCAGGGGAGCACAGGTTCAAACCCCACTGCAGTCAGCATGTCGTTGTGTCCCTGGGCGAGACACTTCACCCCACAGGATTGAGTATGTAAGTCGCTTTGGATAAAAGCGTGTAACAAGTAACATGTAATGTAATGTACATAAAAGTATTTACACTTTTTCCATTAGTGACGTACATATGAATGAAAACTATTTACAATATACATGAAATATAAAAGTCCACATGAAAAATAAACTTCATCCCAAATTGCTCCGGTGGGGATTGCCCACAGGATTGAGTATGTAAGTCGCTTTGGATAAAAGCGTGTAACAAGTAACATGTAATGTAATGTACATAAAAGTATTTACATTAATGACGTACATATGAATAAAAAAAAATAGAAATGATAAGAACACAGCAAGTTGAAAAACATTTAAATGACTATTTACAATATTTACATAGCAACAGGTCATTGCTCCAACGCGTCAACAACAGCTGTGAAATGTTGGTAACTGTTGTATACTGTGTTCTTCTCCAGACCCTTTGAAGGAGACATCATTTTCACAGGGCAGAAGACTTTGCGCCTGTACTTTTTATGCCCCTGGGTGGGTTGGCCACAGCACGTGCACGACGGCAGCTTTTGAACCCGGGACACTTTGGCTCCTACTCCCGAGGGCTCGTCCACCCCCTTGCGCTTGTATAGTGTGGACCTTGCCCAGGATGAGGGAATGCACTCGATTGTAGGGGGGACAGACACATTGGCAGACGGGGTTGCCTGAATGGCAGGCAGTAAGGGCATCGAGGAGGGGCCAGCAATGGCTGGGGTTGGCTGACTGGCAGGCAGGATGGGGCCAGGGAAAAGGGAGGGCACAGGTCTGGCGATGGTACTGGTGGCAGGCAGTATGGGACGTCCAGCAATGGCATGCACGATGGGCCTCGTGGAGGGGCCAGCAATAGCCCGGGTTGCTGTGGATGGAGAGGGGGAGGGCAAAGGTCTGGGGGCTGGGGCTGGGGTTGGTGGCCGTGGCCGTGGCAGTGACACAGGTGGCAGTGATGTCTGAGGGTGTGACAGAGGCGCGATCATGTCACTCCTTCCCTTCAATGACTTGGTCCCTGCCGTGCTGGGTGTACATATACACCCAGTGTATACATCCTGTGTACATATATATACATTATAAGCGTGACAACAAAATGGTATTTAAACGCTTAGCAAACAATTGTATTAAATATAATATACTTACAACTTGATGTAGCCCACGTCATTTGCCACTAGCCAGTGAAACGGTGCGTTCAAATACTTGCCAAATGGCAAGACCAGCTTTCCCAGGCACTGCTGGCGTGAGGGCCTAGGGGTACCTTTGGCTCGAAGGAGCTTCTCTGCTTTGGCCATGGCAGTGGCCTCACTAAGCAGCTCCACCGGAGGTGTGGAAAAAGCCTTTCCCTTATCCCTATACAAACGTGCCTCTTTGGATGGCACCGCAACAGCCTGTTGTCGATCCCCTGGTGCTTGGGGATTCAGGATGCGGAGAACTGGAACTGGTGTCGCCATCTCTGCTTCTCACTGTAATGCCTGACAGCATAGACAAAAACAACATACAGAACTTGTATACCAAAAAATGTTAGTTTACAAGAGGCAATTGATACCCTAACATTGGTTATACCAGATAGATAGATACTTTAACTATCCCAAATTGGGACATTCTTATGTTAGCACTGTGCTCAGGCATTAAAACGGTGGAATAAAGTATTGACACAATTACATTTGAATAAAAGAAACAGCAAATAATATAGGCTGATAACCTTTAACTAGCGTCCACGGTGACGCGACACGGTGCCTTTCACTTTTAACAGTAATGACATGATTTACTGTACACAAGATAACACGGATCATGACAGAAGAGAGTTTGATAGATATTTGACTGAAAGACGCTGTCCCTTAACTAGTGGTCGTTAGCAGTAAGTAACATGGCCGTGGCCCGTCGGGTCATTGCCAAGGTTTACCGTAATGAAAAACACAAGATAACAGAAATGTTTCCGAAGTATGTGTGGTGTAAAGTATACTTTAAATAAGTTTTCAAACAGAAAAAGACAAGAAAACGTACCTGTCGACCCAAGTCTTCGCTAGCGATATTCGCAGCAAACGAGCAACAAAGTGGTGGGCTACAAACTCAGTTGTTGACAGCAGCGAAAAACACAATACTAGATCATAGACAGTAATAATAGACACATTGCACAGAAATGATCTATTCTCTATTCTCTATTCTCTATTCTCTATTCTCGTGCTAATTGTTAATACTGTACCCGCTGTAACACCGCTGTTTCTCTTGATGAAGATTTGCATAGCGGAGAGCCCGCCCACTCCAAGCACTCCATTGGACAGTACGACTGTAGACTTCCAATCACATGCGAGTACAGTGACTGTAGACAGTTAAGCCTTCTGATTTGCCAAAAGTCTACAGTCGGAGTCCCGCCTCCAAACTCCATTGGACAGTACGACTGTGGACTTCCAATCGGATGGAAATGACTGTAGACATTTGTCGAATCAGAAGGCGTAACTGTCTACAGTGACTGTGGACTTTGCACTCCCGTAGACTCGACCTCTGACCAGACCAGCACTTCCCAAAAGGTACGGAACTTCGCAAGCAGAAGATAAACACCTTGAAAAGTCAGGCAGAAAAGCAGACACAGTTTTTCCATAAAATAACGAAGCACTTTTAAAGTAAGATAAAAAACCTTTTCAATTTTGTTTACTGAGAGTTTGTGTGTGAGTGCACACAATGTTCATTGTTATGTTGTTATGTTAACTGGCCTCTGAATACTGGTAGGAGAGGTTTAATTCAATTTCTGTCAATATTATGGTGTGTGACATTTACAATAAATCTGTCTGAGCAGAGCTATGTGTGTCTCTCTGTGTGGGGAAGGTCTTTGAGTGTCTTTGAGTGGGTGTGTGTGTGTGTGTGTGTGTGCGCGTGTGTAAAGTTTTATATTTTCATTTTATCTGTGTGAGAGAGAGAGGGGAGGAAGAAAGTGAAGGGGCACAGAGAAAGGCTGAGAACAAAAGAGAGAAGGAGGGGGTGCACGCGCATCTGTGACTGTGTGTTTGATGTGGCTCTTTGCAGTAACATAGTAAAAATGTTGGCTCTTAACCTCTGACTGGTTGGCCACCCCTGGTCTAATACAACCAATTAGTATGTTAGTAAATCAATCTATCAGCACGAGGGAAGTTCCATCATCCTGGAAGGTGGCCACGGTGACACCAATCTTTAAATCTGGGGATAAGGCAATACTGTCCAATTACAGACCAATCAGCATCCTCCCCTGTGTCTCTAAGATAGCTGAGAAATGGGTGTCAAAACTAATCACCAAACATTTAGACAAAGGTTTCGCTCCACTCCACCCAATGCAGTTTGGTTTCCGTGCTCACCACTCCACTGAGACAGCTAACTGTGTCTTTGTGGAAAAGGTTAAATGTATGTTGGACACGAGCCCATATGTAGGTGCTGTCTTCCTTGATCTCAGGAAGGCTTTTGTCACTGTTGACCACCAAGTGCTCCTTACAAAGCTGACTCATTTCAATTTTTCGGCAGATTCTATACAGTGGGTTAAGTCTTACTTATCGAACAGAAAACAGTGTGTTTTGGTCCACGGTGCCAAATCCACCTATCCTCCATTCTTGGACCATGTTCTCACTGAACATTAATGACTTGCCTAATGTATGTCCTGAGTTGAATGTGCAAATGTATGCCGATGATGCGGTCATCTTTGTACATGGGAAAAACACTGAAATGATCTCATCCTGTCTCTCAAAAGCTTTGGAGAAGGTTCAACACTGGCTGAACAACATTTGTTTACAGTTAAACGCAAAAAAAACAGTATGCATGATGTTCAGTAAACGACCAGTCAAAATCGAAGGATCCAACGTGTTTTTAAACGGAGCAGAAATAGAACTAGTCCCCCACTTCAAGTATCTTGGAGTCATAATGGACTCGAACTTGACTTTTAAGAAACATATCAAGAAAGTATCCAATACCGTTAAATTCAACTTGCAACATTTTAAACAAATTAGACCTTTCTTAACTGTCAATGCTGCAAAGTCATACCTCCACTGTGTGATTCTATCCCACTTTGAATACTGTTTGACAAACTGGTCGTTTGCTTACAGTATGCCACAATCCTGAAACCCATAGAACAGCTGAACAGAGAGCTATCAAGGTGTTTGACAGAAAGCCACATTCATACCACCTGTACCATCCTGGAGAAACACCATTTCTTGAGTTTTGACAATTTTAAGTCTTTTAAAAGTCCCCCTTAGGGGAATTCATCCACAAAAAACACTGGACGCTGCACTAGGTCAGAAACCAGAGGAGACTGTGAAGTCCACCGTAGACGGACCACTTTTGGACAAAATGTCCTCTCCATTAAAGGCAGCTCGTTGTGGAATAGCCTCCCAGCTGAGACACGGGATTGTCCCACTCTCAATAGCTTCAAAGGTCAACTCAAAGAATGGATGAGAAACAAACAGACGTGCAATCACCGCTAAATGCACTTTAACACAGGGGTATCTCCTCTTTCACTTTAGGTAGCTCTTGTATCCTCTCCTGCACTTTATATGTCGTTGCTGCTACATTGTACTGCCATGTGGTAAATACTTACAGCGACTCACATACTCAATACTGTGGACAATCCCCACAGGAGCACTTTGGGGTGAAGTGTCTCAGGGACACAACGACATGCTGACTGCAGTGGGGTTTGAACCTGTGTGACCCCCTGATCCCAACACCAACGCACAACCCACTGCGCCACACGCCTCCCTACTGTGTGTATGCTGCTCTTGCTCTCTTGCACTTTTTGCATATCATGTATTTTGTTTTTGCTATGTTTGTAAAATGTAATTTTCTTAAATGTTTTATGTGAGGGACTGCGATGGAAATGAGCTCAAAGCTAAATCTGGCACTGTTGCGTTTGATACATTTTAATGTTTTAAGTGCTCATTACCGTGCATTGTCCCTGCCAAATAAACGATTCAATGAAATGAAAAACGATATTTAAATCTGTCACGACGGCCTGTCAGAGTCATGACTCAGCATAACGTCTGATGTAAGAGAGTGTGTGTGTGTGTGTGTGTGTGTGTGTGTGTGTGTGTGTGTGTGTGTGTGTGTGTGTGTGTGTGTGTGTGTGTGTGTGTGTGTGTGTGTGTGTAACACACAGATCCTCCGAGGCCTCACCTCACATTAAAGCTTCACTTCACAATTTAAGTAAAAGATATATATTTATTTAGATTTACAGCCACACTATACATTACACATTAGATATCATATATTATATAAGGCACATTTACAGGGAAATTACAGAGCTGTTAGTACAGAGCAGCACACACACACACACACACACACACACACACACACACACACGCACGCGCCAGCAGCTCATCATATAATATACTTTATAATATTCACATGAGATTATATCAACATTATATCATTATATCAGCAGCAGCTCGTGTTACAAAATATTTCATTAGACGATCAGAAGACATTGTCAGCAGCTACACACACACACACACCACACACACACACACACACACACACACACACACACACACACTGTATACACTGACAGGCATGAATAGAAAATATAACGCGTTAATGTTTTACACTCCATGTGTTCATAAAGAGTTGACGTTACATGATGTCAGTTTTTATAATGATACACCCTGCTGTCAGAGTAAACAGTCCAAGATCAACAAAACACATTTGTTGTGTGTGTGTGTGTGTGTGTGTGTGTGTGTGTGTGTGTGTGTGTGTGTGTGTGTGTGTGTGTGTGTGTGTGTAATTATTCAGTTATGCTGTATTCTCCTCCTACACACATTTCAGCATTAGCTCTGTTGGCGAGTAAAGGCGAGTGATGATGAGTCTTTGTTTACAACAACGTGTAACGCTGCTGAGTCTTTAAAGCGGGTAGATCTAAGTGTGTATGAACAGGAGTGAACTGGTAACTGATCTCTGTGTTTACATGTGTTTACATGCAGTCAGCTGCAGAGAGAGGATCAGGAGAGACTCAGATAAATGTAACAATGAGGATTTAAAAAAAGAGGAGAAAGAATAAGTGCAGCTGAATGAGAGGAGGGTCCACTCTATCTATAACAGATCTATTATAGATCTGTTATAGATCTATACCACGGCACCCTTCAGCCGGTCCTCAGACTGGATCTCCTTCACTCTGTCCTTCAGCTTCAGTCCTGATTAAAACACTTTCATTCAGAGAGTTCATCCCCAAACACTTGAATCTCGTTAAAGAGTCGTTCCTGTTTGTGACTTTAAGGATATTTGGGATTCATAACATTTTCTACAATATTCTGCTCGTGTGTTTTTAGAGTGCGTCACCATCGTCTGCTGATCAAGAGTTTAAAGGTTAGTGAGTAACAGTCAGTGGAGATCAGTCGTAGTGCAGTGACAGGAAGTCTGGATCTCTTCCTGTCCGTGGATTAAAGTCTCTGAGGGTCCTGAGGGTCCAGGTCTACCTCCTACACCTGTTGCATGCTCCTCCATGTTAGTGCCTCATGCACACAGTCACATGACCAGTCACATGATCAGTCTGTCAGACGACGCCCACAACACGACACAGAGACACATCCATCGGAGACAGACAAAGTGGACCTGGAGCTGGATCAGAACAGAAGTGAAACGTCTCTGTGGGGCGGGGCTTCTCCGGTAGGGGGCGGGGCTTCTCCTGACCGTCCTCTCCGTGGGGGGGGGGGACAGGTGAGGGGGGGGGGGGGGTGTTGCTGGTGAAGAGAGGACTCTCCTCGACTACGCGTATTCTTAAGCAATAACAACGTGATCCGTATTATCCACCCAAGAATACCCGTCACCGAAGAGAGTCTTTCAGCAGCAGAGCCAGAGAGAGAACTCACACACACACACACACACTCATACACACACACACACTCACACTCACACACTCATCGATTGGAGGTCCATCAATGCTCCTCTGCAGGAGATTCATTGACGGCGTTTCAATCCCAGCAGCAGCAGCGTTGTGGAGGAGAAACAAGAAGGGGGTGAAGCCGGGGTTAGATCATCATCTGATAACTCTGAGGGGGGAGGGGGCATCTACTGATAACTCTGAGGGGGGAGGGGGCATCTTACCTGCACACACCTCCACCTGGAGGAGGTCCTGACATGTGGATCCCTCAGGAAATCTGGGGGAGAAACAGGGTGAGGGAGGGGGAGAAACAGGGTGAGGGAGGGGGATTTAACAGGGTGAGGGCGGGGGTGAGGAACAGGGTGAGGGAGGGGGAGAAACAGGGTGAGGGGCGGGGGTGAGGAACAGGGTGAGGGAGGGGGAGAAACAGGGTGAGGGGCGGGGGTGAGGAACAGGGTGAGGGAGGGGGAGAAACAGGTGAGGGGCGGGGTGAGGAACAGGGTGAGCGAGGTCAGCCCCAAACAGTGTGTTACCCCATGTGTCAAATGGAGATCCCCTGCATCACATGTGCAGGAGATCAAAAAGACATTACAGGTGACCAAAAGCCAATTTTCTATGCTCTGTTTTTATTTCATCTCTCGCCTTGAATGAACATTTTCAAATTCTGCTTTCAAACTGAATCCATCGTCTCAGGTTTAATCAGTTCAAAAGCTTTGAGAAAAGATGCACCTGTTTGTTTCTGAGCTCTGAGAAAGGGCATTGATTAGAATCAGACATTAATAATGGATGACAGAGGAAG
>CM062285.1:1164538-1197038 GCA_031216635.1 Dissostichus eleginoides
TATCATTTGCATGGTAGCAGCAGCTCTTGTTAAACAATATTTCATTAAACGATCAGAAGACATTGTCAGCAGCTACACACACACACACACACACACACACACTCACACACACACACTCACACACACACACTCACAGTAAGTGTGTGTCAAAGCAGCAAGGACACACACACATGAGCATCTTCTCTTTACATGCTGCAGGAAGTCTCTCAGTGAAATTTGGAAATGAGGGGTTGGGATCGATGGAGCAGTGTGTGTGTGTGTGTGTGTGTGTGTGTGTGTGTGTGTGTGTGTGATAATGATTATAGTTGAGTGTGTGTGTGATCATGATTATATATAAGTGTGTTTTTCTCTTTATATCTGAGGAAGGCGACCACACGCAGACAAAAGGAGCTTCAGAGATGACTCTACAGCTAAATGACTCTCAGGATTCCTGTGCTGGGAGATAATCATACAGCTTTTACCATGCTGCTCTTAATGCATGGCAGACAAAGGATTGTGTTTGATGGCGCTGTAGTGCCCCCTGCTGGCTGCAGAGGAGTGTGTTTGATGGCGCTGTAGTGCCCCCTGCTGGCTGCAGAGGAGTGTGTTTGATGGCGCTGTAGTGCCCCCTGCTGGCTGCAGAGGAGGGCCCACTGAGCAGACTCACTACTGTCTAATGTTTCTAACATGAGACAAAGTCAACATTAAAGGTCTTCATCGAGCTGCTGTCTCCTAACGTTTATTATCTCAGGACCTTCTTTACTTTCCAATATCAAACTGACATTCTGCCTCCTTGTATCTTGGATTCAGCGTCAAAATACTCACACGTATTTTCCACAAAAGCATGCAACATTCATGCCTATAAATCAGATTGGACTGAGAATCCAAATGCATTGACGGAGAGAGAGGGGGGAACGAGAGGGGGAGATAGAGAGAGAGAGGTAGAGAGAGAGGTAGAGAGAGAGGTAGAGAGAGGGGGAAGGAGGCGTGCTGTGGGGGGGAGACTTTATAAAGTGTATTTATATATCTGTGTGTGTGTGTGTGTGTGTGTGTGTGTGTGTGTGTGTGAAACTCCTCCATTGGGCTGCTTTGTCTACTACCGGAACATAGTGACATAACCATGGAACACTTGCACTCCAAGTACACATTGTACTTGATAGGCTAAGGGCCAGGACTCTAAGATGGTTGACAAATCAGAGCAGACTGGGCGTTCCTGCTGCTGCGTTCATGTTGCTGCTGCTGCGTTCATGTTTGCTGCTGCTGCGTTCATGCTGCTGCTGCTGCGTTCATGCTGCTGCTGCGTTCATGTTGCTGCTGCTGCGTTCATGCTGCTGCTGCATTCGTGTTGCTGCTGCTGCGTTCGTGTTGCTGCTGCTGCGTTCATGTTCCTGCTGCTGCGTTCATGTTGCTGCTGCTGCGTTCATGCTGCTGCTGCGTTCATGTTGCTGCTGCTGCGTTCATGCTGCTGCTGCATTCGTGTTGCTGCTGCTGCGTTCGTGTTGCTGCTGCTGCGTTCATGTTCCTGCTGCTGCGTTCGTGTTCCTGCTGCTGCTTCGTTGCTGCTGCTGCGTTCATGTTCCTGCTGCTGCGTTCATGTTCCTGCTGCTGCGTTCATGTTGCTGCTGCTGCGTTCATGTTGCTGCTGCTGCGTTCATGTTGCTGCTGCGTTCATGTTGCTGCTGCTGCATTCATGTTGCTGCTGTTGCGTTCATGTTGCTGCTGCTGCGTTCATGATGGTGATGATGGCGATGATGATGATGGTGATGATGGTGATGATGATGATAATGGTGGTGATGATGGTGATGATGGTGATGATGGTGATGATGGTGGAGATGATGGTGATGAAGATGACGATGATGAAGATGATGATGGTCTCTTCTTCTTTCCCATTGAATCCACACATTTCCCCACATGGAGATTCGATGTTCCTGCATTATGAAACACCTGCTGAGGATTAAACAGACTGCTGTAGCTGCGTCTGAATACTCATCATCAGGAAGTGAGAACACAATGGGAACACACACGTATGCAGCAGAATGTGTGTGTGTGTGTGTGGGTGTGTGTGGTGTGTGTGTGTGTGTGTGTGTCAGCCCCTCCGGCCTGCTGCCTGCTAATTAGCAGCAAAGCTCTCTGACGCTAAATTGATTTTAATTGTTCAGTCCCTCAGCCATCCAGGTGGCCCACTCCCCCACTCAATCTGTGTGAGTGGGTGTGTGTGTGTGTGTGTGTTAGTGCATGTGTAGGTGTGTGTGTGTGTGTGTGTGAGTGTGTGTGTGTGTGTGCGTGTGTGTAGTGTGTGTAAGGATGATGGAAAGGAGGACAAACATTGGTGGAGCTGTAATTGTTGAAATGTTTTTTGTTTCACTTGTGTATGAAGCAGATGTTTTGATTATCTATAGAGAGGTTCTCTGTGTGTGTGTGTGTGTGTGTGTGTGTGTGTGTGTGTGTGTGTGTGTGTGTGTGTGTGTGTGTCTGTGTCTAACAGCTTTAACACCCCCCCAAACACACAAACACACACTGAGTGTGGAGGTAAAGCTTTATTTTTAAATCAACCAGACAGACAAATGGTAGAGATTGCAAGAGATAATGCAGTGTGTGTGAGTGTGTGTGTGTTGTGTGTGTGTGTGCGTGTGTGTTTGGTGTGTGTGTGTGTGTGTGTGTGTGTGTGTGTGTCTGTCTGTGTTTGTGACCTTTAAACACGGCCTGCACAACATCCAGCCATGGAGAAACCCTGACCTTTAGAACCATTACAGGAGCCTCTAATCTGACACACACACACACACTAACACATGCATATGTGCACACACAGCTTGCATGTAGATTAATATATACACACACAGTATGTAAAACTCTCTCAGTATGCTCCTATCGCTTTGAGTGTAAAATGCCAGCACACACACACACACACACCACACACATACCATGTATACATCACTTCAGGGACATTACATTGACTTTCATGCATTTCCTGGAGACTTATCCTAACCTTAACCATAACCAACACATGCCTAACCCTAACCCTAACCCTTACCAAGTCTTCACCCTAAAATGAATGATTCCCCTTATGGGGACCTCCATTATGTCCCCATAAGGGAGGCGAGTCCCCACACGTGACTGTGTAAACAGATTTAGGTCCCCACAAGTATAGTAATGCTAGGCCACACATACACACACACACACACACACACTGTTAGTGACGCCTGTGGCTATGTTCAGAGAAACACACACATCTATTCTCACACACCAAAGGATATTGTGGATCGATGTATTGATTATCTTCTGTGCATTAGGGATAATTGGTGATAACACATGGAGTGAAACTGCATCGATTTACAGAAAACAGGAAATCTGGCAAAGCCTCGTTAAACGCTCACAATGATCACACACACACACACACACACACACACACACACACACGCTGATCCCACACAAGTCTATGGTTTAATAGAATATGATAGTATATCGTTTTTAATGAAGGTGCAGCAGCGCCCCCTGGTGGTGTTTTATTTCATTATGTTTCCTCTGAGTGTTTTGGAAACGTCCTCTTCCGCATCTGCGCACGCAGCATCTCGGCTGTCATCAGAAAATAAATGTCTTGCACTAAACTGGAAGTAACACGATCTGTGTCAAAATAAAATCCTCCATTATTTTAAACCCCTGCAGAACTGAAGGTGCTCAGTGGAAAGGAACCATCGTTCAGACAGAGGACAGAGTTAGAGAAGCACTGACACATCATGCATGATGGCATGCAGGAATTCATACTTAATAATACTTAAATAAAAAGTAGTTTAAAGTTGAGTTTCTTATAAACACATTAAAAACTGCTTTTCTCTGACTTCATTTATGATGAGTCCTCTTTATTAGCTTTGTGTTTTGATGATCTTTATATATCTTGGTGTATGTCAGCTCGAGATATAGAAGTGTTTTTAGGATGAATCACAGTCATTATAACCAGTGGCTTTACTGCGGGCTTTTATTGTGAAGGCGCCGGGCGGAAGTGCAGCTGTGTGGGCGTCACTGATCTGGCTGGATCAGCTTTTCCTCAAGCTGATCTGAGTTTCTGGGAGTTTTTCTGCAAGTTTTTCTGGGAGTTTTTCTGCGAGTTTCTGAGAGTTTCCCTCGGTGTTTGCTCCGGTGTTAGCTCCAGTGTTTACTCGGTGTTCCCTCCGGTGTTTCCTCGGTGTTTCATCCGGTGTTTCCTCGGTGTTTCATCCGGTGTTTCCTCCAGCTGTCTGCCGGCCCTCTGCTCGCTGCTGGCCGGAGATGAGTGCTCAGTTCCCGGCTCATCTGGACCTGGAGGAGGAGGAGGACCTGGAGGTCTTCAGCAAGGTGAGCTGCTTCCTGCTACCTGGACCAGGACTGCACCTCTCTCTTTAATACTCGAGTTACATCTTATATATTAGTTTATATATATTAGTTTATATAAGAGTGTATAAATCCAGCTCGTGCCGAGTGCAGAGGCTGTCACGAGGAGTCAGGAAGTGTAACGATCAGCTGATCAGCAACCTTTAGTCTCTGATCTCTGTCCCCTGCTGCACACCTGTACAGGTGATCCTATATTCAGTGAGTACAGGTGATCTATACTCAGTGAGTACAGGTGATCCTATACTCAGTGAGTACAGGTGATCTATACTCAGTGAGTACAGGTGATCTATACTCAGTGAGTACAGGTGATCCTATACTCAGTGAGTACAGGTGATCCTATACTCAGTGAGTACAGGTGATCTATACTCAGTGAGTACAGGTGATCTATACTCAGTGAGTACAGGTGATCCTATACTCAGTGAGTACAGGTGATCCTATACTCAGTGAGTACAGGTGATCTATATTCAGGTGATTTTATAGCAGGTACTCTCTGTACAGCAGGGGACAGAGAGTACCTGCATAGGATCACCTGTATCTGCAGCTCCACTCACACTAACAGTAGTTTGTGGGGGGGGGGGGGGGGGGGGAAGTGATCCTTTAGTTCTATAAGTTAAGTTTTGTGTGTGTGTGTGTGTGTGTGTGTGTGTGTGTGTGTGTGTGTGTGTGTGTGTGTGTGTGTGTGTGTGTGTGTGTGTGTGTGTGTGTGTGTGTGTGTGTGTGTGTGTGTGTGTGTGTGTGTGGTTTTATTATCAGTTGTAGAAACTGTTCCACATGTAAATTAAATATAACCGTACACTTTTTTAATGTGGGGGGAGGAGTTGGAGTGTCACATGATCAGAGTCTAACGGGGGTCTCTTCTCAGAACACCTCCCTCACAGACGGAGGTCCCAGCTCTCCCAGCTCCATGATGAACCAGTACAGAGAGGAGGAAGAGGAGGAGCTCTTCATCACCGTGGACCATCCAGAGAGTCATGTGACCGCCATCGAGACCTTCATCACCTACAGGGTGATGACCAAGGTGAGGGGGGCTGTGAGGAGGGGGTCTGTAGACCTTCATCACCTACATTGTAGGTGATGAAGGTCTACAGACCACCCCTCTCACCTTGGTGAGCGGGGGGGGAGTGAAGGACTGAGGGAGTGAAGGAGTGAGTGAAGGAGTAAAGGAGTGAGTGAAGGAGTAAAGGAGGTGAAGAAGGTGAAGAAGTAAAGGAGGTAAAAAAGTAAAGGAGGTAAAGAAGTGTCCTCTGTCTCTCAGACGTCCCGCAGTGACTTTGACTGCAGTGAGTTTGAAGTGAGGAGGAGATATCAGGACTTCCTGTGGCTGAGGAGCACTTTGGAGGAGAACCATCCTACACTCATAGTGCATGTAGGTAACACACACACACACACACACACACACACACACACACACAGAGACACACACACACACACACAGAGAGACACACACACACATACACACACATACAGAGACACACACATACAGAGACACACACACACATACACACACACACAGACACACACACATACACACACACACACATACAGAGACACACACAGACACAGACACACACACACACAGAGAGATACACACACACACACACACACACACACACACACACACAGAGACACACACACATACACACACACACACATACAGAGACAGACACACACACACACACAGAGAGATACACACACATACAGAGACAGACACACACACACACACACACACACAGAGAGATACACACACATACAGAGACAGACACACACACACACACTCACAGAGATACACACAGACACACACACACACAGACACACACACTCTCACAGATTTCCTCGTATGTTTCCCGTCAGAGGATTGTTGGTGCAACTTTAAGGTGATATTTCTGAATTCATGTGTGTGTGTGTGTGTGTGTGTGTGTGTGTGTGTGTGTGTGTGTGTGTGTGTGTGTGTGTGTGTGTGTGTGTGTGTGTGTGTGTGTGTGTGTGTGTGTGTGTGTGTGTGTGTGTGTGTGTGTGTGTGTGTGTGTGTGTGTGTGTGTGTGTGTGTGTGTGTGTGTGTGTGTGTGTGTGTGTGTGTGTGTGTGTGTGTGTGTGTGTGTGTGTGTGTAGCCTCTCCCAGAGAAGTTTGTGATGAAGGGAATGGTGGAGCGCTTCAACGATGACTTCATCGAGACTCGGAGGAGAGCTCTGCAGCGATTCCTCGATAAGATCAGAGACCACCCCCTGCTAAGAGGAAGCCCCTCCCTCAAGGTGTTCCTCACCGCTCAGGTGAGCTGCTGACACACACTCCAGGTGTACACACACTACAGGATTACACACACACACTCCAGAGGCCTGTACGACGAAGCCGGATTTTCTCTTAGCGAGCTAACTTCAGGGTAAACTCCGGTCCTACGACGCTGGTTCTCTTCTTAGCGGGCTAGATCTCCATGGTAACTTATGCTGAACGGCTAACCTGATCCGGAGCAGGTTAGGTTGCAGGCTAAGAGATCAACTCAGTGAAAGCACCGCCTGCTGACCAATCAGAGCTCAGTGTGCGGAGTTTAAAGCAATCAAGTCATATTACAGGAGAAAGGAAATACAGAGAAACTGCCGTTGCAGGAAAGACGGCCGGCAAAAATCACAGACTGTGAACGTGAACATGAATAGAATATCACCTCCCATCTTCAGAGCAATCTGACTATTATAACATTAGCGTTAAGAAAGCTTACTGAAATATCTGCCACAACACAAGTAACCGGATCAAAGTAACATTACGTACAGTCCGCGGCACTGTGAGTGCAGACGTCGATGTGTCCCATTATCATTCACATCACATCACATCATGATGTATCATATATCTCCTTATCTGAGTCAGCTGAGCCGTATCTGGCCGTGCAACACTCACAGTGTCACATACTGTATGCAGAACGATTATTTTAAGCAACACATTAAGTTGACGAAACACTTGAGTCAAATGTAATGAAAGTCAGATCGTGTCTTAGACGGGGCAGTGATATCATAAACCTGTTAATGGACGCATTCAAACACTTGTTCTGTTACCAGCTGTATTCACCTCGCAGGTGCAGCTATGTGGCTTTGATCCTGGATCAAGTGTTTAAGTCATGGATGTTTAAAGTTTAACGTCTTCATATGTCTAATATTATAGTTCACTTTTCATTCAGGAAGTATGACGCTGCGCTGTCAGTGCGCTTCTCCATGTTTGTTATTGGTCGAATGCTCCAAATACCACCCCTTTCATGTGAACGTGCACCTAACTAGATAGGACACGGCTGGCTTGAGTTACCGAGTTGATAACCCGCGTCGTAGGACCGCTTAGCGAGAGCGCGTTTGTTTTGGATTAGGCCAACCGGCTAACTCAAACATATCCAGGTTATGTTGAACCGGCTTCGTAGTACAGGCCTCTGGTGTACACACACACACTCCAGGAGTACACGCACACTCCAGGTGTACACACACACACTCCAGGTGTACACACACTCCAGGTGTACACACACACACTCCAGGAGTACACACACACTCCAGGTGTACACACACACACACTCCAGGAGTACACACACACTCGAGGTGTACACACACTCCAGGTGTACACACACACACTCCAGGAGTACACACACTACAGGTGTACACACACACACACTCCAGGTGTACACACACACTCCAGGAGTACACACACTACAGGTGTACACACACACACTCCAGGTGTACACACACTCACTCCAGGAGAACACGAATGCACTCCAGGTGTACACACACACTCCAGGAGTACACACACTACAGGTGTGCACACACACACTCCAGGTGTACACACACACACTCCAAGTGTACACACACACACTCCAGGTGTACACACACATAATATCACCACATGTTATTTAAACACACACACTGAAACCAGTTTGCAGAACATTTTTAAATGTTTCATCCTTTATTCTCTCTCTCTCTCTCTGCTGTTGTTACGGCTGCAGGATGGAAACACCTGGTGAGTTGCAGGTGTTTATCTTCAGCTGGACAGAGGCTAGCAGTTTCCCTCTGCTTCCAGTCTTTATGCTAAGCTAGGCTAACTCTGTGCTGAATAAGAGGATTCCTCTCACTCAGCAGTAACTGTATTCTCACTGCTACTTTGATGAAGACACTCTGAGTAGAAGTGATGAAGCTGAGCTCCACCAGGAGTCCCAGCTGCTGCCTGAAGCACGTCTTAATGTCTTAAAGGTCCCCTATGATGCAAAATGCACTTTCTGATGTCTTTTCTACCTCAACATGTGTCCCCGGCGTGTCCCCGGCGTGTCCCCGGTGTGTCCCCGGTGTGTCCCCGGTGTGTCCCCGGTGTGTCCCCGGTGTGTCAGGAGACTCTCAAAGTGTCAGGAAATAAACCCCTCTCTCTTTTCCTCCGTACCCACATCTCTAAAAACGGGGGAGCAACGGAGCTGATCCAGATTTGCTGCGTCATGACCACATTACTAAAATGTGGGCGGGCTTTACACCCACGGGCCAATCAGAAACGTTGCTGTCAGAAACAATGAGACGTGTTCTGGAAGTAATATGGTCTGTGTTTACATTAGCATGCTAACACTCAGAGCTAACCTGTACTGGAGAGAGTGTGTGTGAAGAAGCAGGAAATCAAAAGGAACTCACCTCGTGGTAAACCTGAGAGAGAGAGAGAGTTTGAGCTCCATACTGTTTCAGAGAGAATCCTTGATGTGGTTTGGAACATGATATGGAGTTCATCACGGCAGCATTTAGCTGAGTTTCTGCTGGGAGAGTTCTCCTGATGAGATCTACTCTCTCTCTAAAGCTACTGACCCAGAGTCAGCTCTTTAGTAACAGCTGGAAGAGAGGGGGGGGGGGGGGGCTACAATGATCTGTTTGGGGTTTGGAGCAGGACACTTCCGAGACATGTTTTTTATATATCTGAGACCTGTAATATATGCCTAAAAATAGTATAATAGGAGACCTTTAATGTCTGTGGCCCCCCAGGACCTGGCGCCCCACAGGAAGCAGACCCCCTCCCTCCTCTCCCGCTGGGGGGGCACAGTGAAGATGCTCTCTCAGTCTCTGAGGGGGGTCAGGAGCCGACCGGAGGAGTTCTCTCTGATGCAGGACTACGTGGAGCAGCTCAGCAGCAAGATCTGCTCCGTGGACAAAGTGAGCCAGAGGATCGTCCGGGAGCAGAGAGGTAGTCCTGGGGGGGGTTGGGGGGGGAGCCACCTGGGGGGGGGGGCACCTCGGGGGGTTAAACACTTCATACTGGGGGGACAAAGTGAGCCAGAGGATCGTCAGGGAGCAGAGAGGTACTCAGAATAATAATAATAGTATATTATACACCTGGGGGGGTAATACTGGGGGATACTTCATAGTGTGTGTATGGTGTACTTCAGAGTGTGTGTACTTCAGAGTGTGTATGGTATACTTCAGAGTGTGTAGTGTGTACTTCAGAGTGTGTATTGTGTACTTCAGAGTGTGTGTATTGTGTACTTCAGAGTGTGTATTGTCCCCTCAGAGTACGTGGAGGAGCTGCAGCAGTACAGCGCCCCCTACAGTCAGTGGGGGGGGTGGAGGAGGCGTTGCAGCGCCCCCTGCTGGACGTCTCTCTCTGTGTACAGATCTGCAGCTCAGAGACTCAGAGCTGCACTCAGCACCTGTCCTCTGTCCTGATACCTGTCCTCCACGACTACCTGCTGTGTGCTGACACCTTGAAGGTGAGACGCACCTGATGATGTCACTTCCTGCTGAGTGATGATGTCACTTCCTGCTGCTCTAACTCTGATGTCCTGTCAGGCGGTGATGAAGCGCAGAGACAACATCCAGGCCGAGTACGAAGCCAAGAGAGAAGCCATGGAGAGGAGAGGAGACCAAGAGGTGGTGGGTGTGTGTGTGTGTGTGTGTGTGTGTGTGTGTGTGTGTGTGTGTGTGTGTGTGTGTGTGTGTGTGTGTGTGTGTGTGTGTGTGTGTGTGTGTGTGTGTGTGTGTGTGTGTGTGTGTGTGTGGGTGTGTGTGTGTGTGTGGTGTGTGTGTGTGTGTGTGTGTGGTGTGTGTGTGTGTTGTGTGTGGTGGTGTGTGTGTGTGTGTGTGTGTGTGTGAGATAAAGCATATCAGGGAATATCCAGGCGTCAATATCCTGTCTCACTTTAAGCCGGCAGTGTAATGAAAACTCCTCAAATGGTGTGTGTGCAGCAGCAGGAGGAGGAGGTGCAGGCTCTCCAGGAGAAGGTGGAGGTGTGTAACTCCTCTCTGCAGGAGGACTGGTCTCGATGGAGGAGCAGCATGAGGACAGACCTGAAGACAGCTCTCCTGTCAACAGCTGAGAACAACATGCAGCACTATGAGAAGGTGAGGAGTCTCTCTCTCGCTCTCTCTCTCTCGCGCTCTCTCTCTCTCTCTCCCTCTCTCTCCCTGTTTCCATGGTTTCCTCATAGAAACAGCCCTGATATAAATATGTCAGGATTACTTCCAGAGTCTCAGAACAGCTGTTTGCAGCCTGTCTTTCAGAGAGAAAGAATACTGTTGGACAGAAGATACTGTGTGTTTAGAATCAAACTGTTAGTGTGGTGGTGATGATGATGGTGGTGTTGATGATGATGATGATGATGATGAAGGTGTGTTGTGTTTCAGTGCCTGGCAGTGTGGGAGACGTTCCTTCTGTCTCAGAGGGAAGAGGGTAGCGAGCAGAAGGAGGAAGACGCTCCTTAAAGAGAAACTGTCTCCAACACCGAACACAGACTCTGAAGCTCACCTGATGTACGAAACAAGCGCCTCTCCCACCCTGATCCAAAGATGCTGCAGTGTCCTCTAGCTGTGCAGCGCCACATGCTAACAAACGCTACCACATGCTAACACACGCTATCACACGCTAACACACACTATCACACGCTATCACAGGCTATCACAGGCTATCACATGCTAACACACACTATCACACGCCTACACACGCTATCACAGGCTATCACACGCTATCACACACTATCACAGGCTATCACAGGCTATCACAGGCTATCACATGCTAACACACGCTATCACAAGCTAACACACACTATCACACGCTATCACAGGCTATCACAGGCTATCACATGCTAACACACACTATCACACGCCTACACACGCTATCACACGCTATCACACACTATCACACACTATCACACACTATCACACACTATCACACACTATCACACACTATCACAGGCTATCACACGCTATCACACGCTATCACACGCTATCACAGGCTATCACACGCTATCACAGGCTATCACAGGCTATCACAGGCTATCACAGGCTATCACAGGCTATCACACGCTATCACACGCTATCACACGCTATCACACGCTATCACAGGCTATCACAGGCTATCACAGGCTAACACATGTTCTTCCAGCTCCGCTCTTCTTCGTGTGCGTTATTGTTGGTAGATCCAGTCACTGTTGTTGCTCTTTTGCCAACTGAATGCTACCTAAATGCTAAGCTAACCTCAAAGAAACCAAAGCTAATCGCCTTATCATTAAGACTGGGAGAGTTTCATGAGACAGGAGAGTATGTCTAAAGTCACGTGAAACAGACACTACACATGACGTTAGCAACGTTAGCAACGTTAGCAACGTTAGCGTACAGGAAGTATCATACAGTCCTTCAGTTTAGATCACCTGCTTCTCTTTATCTCCATCATCCATCACCCTCTCTTTCTCTCCATCACCCTCTCTTTATCTCCTCCACCCTCTCTTTCTCTCCATCACCCTCTCTTTCTCTCCAGCACCCTCTCTTTCTCTCCATCACCCTCTCTTCTCTCCAGCACCTCTCTTTATCTCCAGCCCCTCTATTCTCCATCACCCTCTTTCTCTCCAGCACCCTCTCTTATCTCCATCACCCCTCTTTATTCCAGCACCTCTCTTTATCTCACACCTCTCTTTATCTCATCACCCTCTTTCTCTCCAGCACCCTCTCTTTCTCTCCAGCACCCTCTCTTTCTCTCATCACCTCTTTTCTTTCCAGCACCCTCTCTTATCTCCATCACCCTCTTTCTCTCCAGCACCTCTCTTATCTCCATCACCCTATCTTTCTCTCCAGCACACTCTCTTTATCTCCATCACCCTCTCTTTCTCTCATCACCCTCTTTCTCTCCAGCACCCTCTCTTTCTCTCCAGCACCCTCTCTTTATCCCAGCCCTCTCTCTCCATCACCCTCTCTTTCTCTCCAGCACCCTCTCTTTCTCTCCAGCACCCTCTCTTTCTCTCCAGCACAGCGTCACTCTCACACTGATCAATAACACATCATAATAATAATAATAATGTACCTGTCGGTTCAGATCCTCTGTTCCAGGTTACTGAGAGGAATCAGCCTGTGTACTCTGATTACATTTCATCATGAAGAAGCAGAATGTGTGTGTGAGTGTGTGAGAGAGTGTGTGAGAGAGATAATTCAGGTTTAAACGTCTCGACTGTCTTTGAAACGCTTTAATAATCTTTTTATACTGATGTTTTCTTTTTCTCTGTTTTGCTTTTGTCTTTATTGAACGTGTAAATGATTGAAAGTGATTTCCAGATAATAATAAAGATGAGATGTCACACGATAACAGGGTTAGCTTCAGTCTGTGAACTCCTCTTCCTCTTCTCCTCTTCCTCTTCTCCTCCCTGAACGTAGCATAAGATTATCCGTCGGTTTAAACTAATATAGTCAAATAAAATGTGTAAAATACACTTAGCAGAATACAGCTCAAGAAATAAATAAAAGTATTACATGCTATAATATCTGGTGGCTGTTCAGTCACAGTGATTGTGTTCAGGAGGAGCTGCGCATTAGCATCAGTATGCACTATGTAGTGTCTCTACTTTAAAGAGTCCTCTCCTGCTGATGTTCAGGTGTATATCAGTATGTAGTGTCTCTACTTTAAAGAGTCCTCTCCTGCTGATGTTCAGGTGTATATCTGTATGTAGTGTCTCTACTTTAAAGAGTCCTCTCCTGCTGATGTTCAGGTGTATATCAGTATGTAGTGTCTCTACTTTAAAGAGTCCTCTCCTGCTGATGTTCAGGTGTATATCAGTGTGTAGTGTCTCTACTTTAAAGAGTCCTCTCCTGCTGATGTTCAGGTGTATATCAGTATGTAGTGTCTCTACTTTAAAGAGTCCTCTCCTGCTGATGTTCAGGTGTATATCAGTATATAGTGTCTCTACTTTAAAGAGTCCTCTCCTGCTGATGTTCAGGTAGTATTTAGTGTCTCTACTAGATCAATAACGTCCAAACTAGATGACATGATGTTTAAAGAGCCACGCTCTAATACGGCTGAATGATTTTTCCTGAAATGGTTTATTTGAACCGGGACAATGCACATTAATGAACACTTAAGACAAATAATGCTTCAAGTGTAAATATGCCGGATTTTAGCTTTGAGCTCATTTCCATCCGCAGTCCCTCACATACAACATATAAGAACATGACATTTATAAAGGTAGCAAAAAATAAATACTAAGTGCTCTAAGTGCTTTGTTAGTATGTAAGTGCTTAGTTGGTATATAAGTGCTTTGTTAGTATATAAGTGCTTAGTTAGTATATAAGAGCTTTGTTAGTATATAAGTGCTTTGTTAGTATCTAAGTGCTTAGTTAGTATATAAGTGCTTAGTTAGTATATAAGAGCTTTGTTAGTATATAAGTGCTTTGTTAGTATCTAAGTGCTTAGTTAGTATATAAGTGCTTTGTTAGTATCTAAGTGCTTAGTTAGTATATAAGTGCTTAGTTAGTATATAAGTGCTTTGTTAGTATATAAGTGCTTAGTTAGTATATAAGAGCTTTGTTAGTATATAAGTGCTTTGTTAGTATCTAAGTGCTTAGTTAGTATATAAGAGCTTTGTTAGTATATAAGTGCTTTGTTAGTATATAAGTGCTTAGTTAGTATATAAGAGCTTTGTTAGTATATAAGTGCTTGTTAGTATATAAGTGCTTTGTTAGTATGTAAGTGCTTAGTTAGTATATAAGTGCTTTGTTAGTATCTAAGTGCTTTGTTAGTATCTAATGCTTTGTTAGTATAGTAAGTGTTGTTAGTATATAAGTGCTTTGTTAGTATCTAAGTGCTTTGTTAGTATATAAGTGCTTGTAGTATCTAAGTGCTTTGTTAGTATATAAGTGCTTGTTAGTATCTAAGTGCTTTGTTAGTATCTAAGTGCTTGTTAGTATATAAGTGCTTAGTTAGTAATAAGTGCTTAGTTAGTATATAAGAGCTTTGTTAGTATAAGTGCTTTGTTAGTATCTAAGTGCTTAGTTAGTATATAAGAGCTTTGTTAGTATATAAGTGCTTTGTTAGTATATAAGTGCTTAGTTAGTATATAAGAGCTTTGTTAGTATATAAGTGCTTTGTTAGTATATAAGTGCTTTGTTAGTATGTAAGTGCTTAGTTAGTATATAAGTGCTTTGTTAGTATCTAAGTGCTTTGTTAGTATCTAAATGCTTTGTTAGTATCTAAGTGCTTTGTTAGTATATAAGTGCTTTGTTAGTATCTAAGTGCTTTGTTAGTATCTAAGTGCTTTGTTAGTATCTAAATGCTTTGTTAGTATCTAAGTGCTTTGTTAGTATATAAGTGCTTTGTTAGTATATAAGTGCTTTGTTAGTATCTAAGTGCTTTGTTAGTATATAAGTGCTTTGTTAGTATCTAAGTGCTTTGTTAGTATATAAGTGCTTTGTTAGTATCTAAGTGCTTTGTTAGTATATAAGTGCTTTGTTAGTATATAAGTGCTTTGTTAGTATCTAAATGCTTTGTTAGTATCTAAGTGCTTTGTTAGTATATAAGTGCTTTGTTAGTATATAAGTGCTTTGTTAGTATCTAAGTGCTTTGTTAGTATATAAGTGCTTTGTTAGTATCTAAGTGCTTTGTTAGTATATAAGTGCTTTGTTAGTATATAAGTGCTTTGTTAGTATCTAAGTGCTTTGTTAGTATATAAGTGCTTTGTTAGTATCTAAGTGCTTTGTTAGTATATAAGTGCTTTGTTAGTATCTAAGTGCTTTGTTAGTATCTAAGTGCTTTGTTAGTATATAAGTGCTTTGTTAGTATCTAAGTGCTTTGATAGTATATAAGTGCTTTGTTAGTATCTAAGTGCTTTGTTAGTATCTAAGTGCTTTGTTAGTATATAAGTGCTTTGTTAGTATCTAAGTGCTTTGTTAGTATATAAGTGCTTTGTTAGTATCTAAGTGCTTTGTTAGTATCTAAGTGCTTTGTTAGTATATAAGTGCTTTGTTAGTATCTAAGTGCTTTGTTAGTATATAAGTGCTTTGTTAGTATATAAGTGCTTTGTTAGTATCTAAGTGCTTTGTTAGTATATAAGTGCTTTGTTAGTATCTAAGTACTTTGTTAGTATATAAGTGCTTTGTTAGTATCTAAGTGCTTTGTTAGTATCTAAGTGCTTTGTTAGTATATAAGTGCTTAGTTAGTATATAAGTGCTTTTTCTGTTTTTATTTTTATTTTTCTGTTTTTCATTCTATCGCTCGAAGTGGAGTGGAAAGAGATGAGTTTTCAGTCTGCGCCTGAAGATGTGTAAGCTTTCTGCTGTCCTGATTTCAATGGGGAGCTCATTCCACCATTTTGGAGCCAGGATAGCAGACCCACGTGTTTTTGCTGATGGGAACTTGGGTCCCCCTCGCAGTGCGGGTGCAGCGAGCCGTTTGGCTGATGCAGAGCGGAGTGCACGTGCTGGGGTGTACAGTTTAACCATGTCCTGGATTAACCATGTCCTGGTTTAACCATGTCCCGGTTTAACCATGTCCCGGTTTATCCATGTCCCGGTTTATCCATGTCCCGGTTTAACCATGTCCCGGTTTAACCATGTCCCGGTTTATCCATGTCCTGGTTTAACCATGTCAGGTATCCAGGTGATGATTATTGTCAGGTATCTATCCAGGTGATGGACATACCTCCACTGCATGATTCTATCCCACATTGAATACTGTTGACAAACTGGTCGTTTGCTTGAGCCACAAACCTGAAACCCATAGAACAGCTGAACAGAGAGCTATCAAGGTGTTTGACAGAAAGCCTCATTCATACCACACTGAACCATCCTAGAAAAACACAATTTCTTGAGTTTTGACAATTTTAGGTCTTTTAAAAGTATGTGCTTTATTTATAAATGTTTACATGGACTGTGTGCATTGTCCCTCTTCTTTGGACGGACACTATCATTTACATTTTTTTACTATGTTCAATCTGAATTTACATTAAAATAAAAAATGCTATATTGATTCTGACTTTTCTACATCCATCTCAGAGGTTTATCCTTGCTTTGAGAAAAAAGATGATTAATGTTCCCCTTTTAGAAGAGAAGATATGGTCATTTGTTCTGGGAATGTCATTTCCGAGCCTGAGACCTGAAAAACCGGCTCGGGGCTCAACTGGTTGAATGTTTATCCGTCGTCTTGCGGACACACTCACCAAAGCATTCATTCATTGTGTTTACTAACCGGTATCAATATCTGCAAAAAATATATTGTTGTTGTCTACATGGAGATAAGCCCCGCCTCCTCGCCAGCAGGTCCAGTTGAGTGACAGGATGATGCTGCAGACATACATTACTGTTGTTGCATATTTTCAACACACTGCTATGTTGTTTTATTCTTCGACATACCCTCAGGTGAAGCCCCTCCCTCTCCCTCAGGTGATCCCCTCCCTCAGGTGAAGCCCCTCCCCCTCTCTCAGGTGATCTCGATCACTAATCAGCAGCTGATAGCGTCCTGAGGGTCTGCAGCCCCTCCCCTTCCTGAGCTCCATGTGTACTTTCTGCAGCGTGTGGAGTTTCTCTCCCTTTGTTTGAATTCATCAACATCTCGTGGTTTCCAAACCCGTCCCCTTCTCTTTGTTCTGATGGGTTCAGTCTGTCGTGCCTTCCCTTTACCCAGACTGCAGGGAGCGTCACAGTGTGGTACGCAGGAAAAGATCATTACTTTAAACAGAAGAAGAGACGCTGCGGAGAACCATGTTTGACCCGTTTCATATTTTTTATTCAAAAGCTTTAAATATCTTATATTGTGTAAAAGGGCACAATCTGAACTCAGGCTGAAAACCACTGAAGATAAGAAAGAAAGAAGAATATAAAAACAAAGAAGAGCAACAACACCCAAGAGGACAGAAACCACGTGACGGAGGAAGATATAAAGTTTGTAAAAGTGTGTGACGAACACACCGCAGATTATCATTTATAAAATATCAACAGAACCAACAAGAAGACCACAGTCCACAGCACAGAGTATAAAACATGAATATAACTCATTAAAGACATGAAGAAGCTCTCTGAGGAACCAGCGGGACACAGTGCACAGTCATAGGAAAATAGCAGAACATTAAATAAGGATATACATATATATTTCCTCTAAATACTCTCGGGAGTGGAGCTGCAGATTTCATCTTTTAGTCCTGAATACTCAGTGTGTTTTCAGCAGCCGATTCATATAAAAATATACCTTTCACTGCCCCCCCCCCCCCTCCTGATGGGACATGTTATTGCTACAAACACCAGAAACTATGCAAATATACAATATCCATCCGTCACCAGCTTAATGATATCACCATAGGGTTACCCCTAACCCTAACCCTCACACAATAAACCAGTTAAAGCTGCATTAATTCAATGATGGCCACCAGGGGGCAGAAAAAAGAACATTAGTTTAAATAAGAATAAAACATCCTCTTCTAGCTCTGCTTTGGTCTAAACTGACGCAGTCATACTAACCCCCAGTGATGTCTGCAGACCCAGAGATATATGATATATGTTTTATACATATATATATATATATATGTATAAAACATTTAAAGTTCGGATTGAAAACAGTCTTTTCAGATGACGACATGTACCAAAGGTTTGAATGTTAAAGCTTTGATTGATCTGAACGCTGAGGTGATGAGAGGAGCAGCTGAGGGTCCGTTCTGTGATCACAGGAGAAAAGACACTAACTAATTAGAGAAAACACCGAACCCTGGCACACCACACTAAACAAACACAAAGTCGAGAATAAAAGAGTGTATATCCTGTGGACACACACACACACACACACACACACACACACACACACACACACACACACACACACACACACACACACACACACACACACACACACACAGTATAAAGTGTAAATCTGTGATGTGAATGAGATGTGATGGTGAGAGCCTCGCGTCGTCTAGAGACGTCCAGGAGATTCATGTCAGTAGATCCTGAAACTCAACATTTAAACCATGAACCCTGACCCTCACACAGAAGACCCCCACCTCTAATCTGTTCCCTGGGGTAGATGTATTATTTTATTTATTAATGTGTGTGTGAGGGTGACTCCTGTTAGAGCTAATAGCCGCGTTCACACCAAGTACTTTGCCGTACTTAGTTCCCAGCAATTAGTTCCCCTTTGGAACTAAGAGCCGATCGCGTTCACACCGGAATAAATCCCTGGGGGAAGATTAGGCAAATGAGCCGCTGACGTCACTTCGTCTTCTTCTGCTTTGGGTTTACTGGCAGGCCGCAAAAAACTTCACGGCGTATACTGCCACCCGAAGTCCCCGGCCGGAAGTCCCCGGCCGGAAGTCCCCGGAGTTGGGGACTGGCTTCAGTAGAAGCTGCTGGGACTCCCAGCAGCTTCTACTGAAGCCTTCCGAGTAAATCGCCAGAACGCCGACACCTCCTCATCTCCACCGCTCCCATGTTTTCTTTTGTGTTGCCATAAGTTAGTCTCTCTGCGTTTGTGCGCTGGGCTAATGCTAATAATGCTAATGCTAATAATGCTAATGCGAGGATAATAAAATGGCGGCTCTACAAACATTTCAGAGTTTTACGGGGCGTGGTTTGCAATTCGCCCAGCCAATCAGAACTGGGGCACTTTTTTCCTCCAGGAGAGTACCACCTCTCAGCAGGCACTGAAAATGGGGGTAAAAGTTCCCGGCACTAAGTACTCTTTTTGGTGTGAACGCGACATAAGGGGTACTAACGGAACTAAATGGGAAAAGTACGGGGAAAAGTACTCCGGTGTGAACGCGCCTAATGTCTGATCACACTGAGGGAACAACACACACACATCTGAGAGGGAACAAGGACACACATCTGAGAGGGAACAAGGACACAACGGAGTGTATCTGATTAATAACACACACCATGAATCTCAGTGAGGCCTGTGAGGCCGCCGACCTGTGTCAGCTTCACATCAATCTCACACACATACATACACACACACACACACACACACACACACACACACACACACACAGAAGAGAGAGCCAGGCGGTGATTGTCTGATGCAGAATAAAGAGTGTCACGTTGGCTGGAATATTGAATAATATCTTGCAGCTGCTTCATTAATGTACAAATGGATTAAATGTCAGCCATGTTGACATGTTGACATGTTACTGTCACAACATAAACAGGAAGTACAGGAAGTCGTTTTAAATGTAAACATCTGTACCATTGAATTATAACAGAATAAGAATCAGTGCATAGATGGAGCTGGTTATTAACTACTCTTTTTCAATGTTTCACATTGAACACAAGAAGCTGCAAATGACAGCGGGGCCTGATGAAGACAACACACACGCACACACACACACACGCACACACACACACACACACACACACACACACACGCACACACACACACACACTGGTTCAGTGCTGCTCTGGCGTCAGTGGTTCTGGACGGTGAACAGCGTGGACGTCCAGTGGGTCTGCCACACGGCCGACTCCACGTCATGTGACCTCAGCGAAGGAGATGTGATTCTGCAGGAAACAGGAAATGAGAGTCAGGACGGAGGAAACCAATCAGGACACGTTTAGATAAATCCCCCAGGAGTCAAGACGACATGTCTCCAGGAGTCAAGACAAAGACAACATGTCTCCTGATGTCTCCAGGAGTCAAGACAAGACAACATGTCTCCTGATGTCTCCTGGAGTCAAGACAAAGACAACATGTCTCCAGGAGTCAACTCAAAGACAACATGTCTCCAGGAGTCAAGACAAAGACAACATTTCTCCTGATGTCTCCTGGAGTCAAGACAAAGACAACATGTCTCCAGGAGTCAACTCAAAGACAACATGTCTCCAGGAGTCAACTCAAAGACAACATGTCTCCAGGAGTCAAGACAAAGACAACATTTCTCCTGATGTCTCCTGGAGTCAAGACAAAGACAACATGTCTCCTGATGTCTCCTGGAGTCAACTCAAAGACAACATGTCTCCTGATGTCTCCAGGAGTCAACTCAAAGACAACATGTCTCCTGATGTCTCCTGGAGTCAAGACAAAGACAACATGTCTCCTGCTGTCTCCAGGAGTCAACTCAAAGACAACATGTCTCCTGATGTCTCCTGGAGTCAACTCAAAGACAACATGTCTCCTGATGTCTCCTGGAGTCAACTCAAAGACAACATGTCTCCTGATGTCTCCAGGAGTCAACTCAAAGACAACATGTCTCCAGGACTCACAGAGGAAAGAGGCTTTGAGTTTGGAGAGTTTAAAGAGTAAATCTGTCTCTCGCTGACACAGATTGGAGGAAGTGACTCTCAGCTGTTAGCCTCAGTTAGCTCGTAGCATCACTCTGGACCCTTTAACACACACTCCATCACACTGCAGCGCTCTCAGGAGGGCCAATCAAATGAGAGCATGTGAAACAGAAATAGGCCGAGGCGTGATCAGCAGCATCAAAGCAAGCAGAGAAGGGGGGGGGGGGACTCCAGTGTTTGGCTGAGCAGCGAAAGGATAAGGGGGGGAGGGCTTTTCTTCTTTCAGTATCTCCTGCTGATCCGAGGGAGACGCTCTCTACAGAACATCCTGCAGAGATGCGTCTCTACAGAACATCCTGCAGAGATGCGTCTCTCTGAACCATCAGACAGTCTCTCCCACACCAGGTCAGTCTTCAGGGACTAACCACTGCCCCCCCCCTGTTATAAAACACTGATGCTGTTTGAGTCATGGAGCTAAAATAGACCCGTCCAGCAGCATAAAGACGTATATATGTTAATATTTGAAGTTGCTCCTGCAGTGTTTCTATTAAAGCAAGCCTGAGCCGAGGCTCCACTGAAGGAGAAACAGAATAAAGGGGTTCATTCGGTCGCTGTCAGACCCGCCTCACATCTCCTCTCTGCAGCGTCTTTGGCTTTATGCTCGTTATGCCGAGTTATTTTTAGAGCAGTGTAACAGCAGCTTCTGGAAGGAGGTGATTCTGTGTGAGACTCACTCACAGAGCTTCAGCTGTTACTGTGCATCCTGTTCGAGGCAGTGAGGAGAAACACAGCAGGCTGGAGTAAACACAAACACTCTTACATTACCATCTGATGTGAAACACATTCAGTAAGATGCAGAGAAACACTTCACACACTCTCACAAATACTCTGGACGCTGTGGACCAACAGAGAGGCAGAGGATACTCATGGACCGGTTCATAAAGCTAATTCCATGGTGGCTCGTATGATGGGAACCACTGAGTGTCTTATCTTCTGGATGTTGCTCTAACCCTAACCCCTTATCTCTAACCCCTTATCTTCTGCATGTTGCCCTAACCCTAACCCCTTATCTTCTGCACGTTGCTCTAAGCCTAACGCCTTATCTCTAACCCCTTATCTTCTGCATGCTGCTCTAACCCTAACCCATTATCTCTAACCCCTTATCTTCTGCACGTTGCTCTAACCCTAACCCCTTATCTTCTGCACGTTGCTCTAAGCCTAACCCCTTATCTTCTGCACGTTGCTCTAACCCTAACCCCTTATCTTCTGCACGTTGCTCTAAGCCTAACCCCTTATCTTCTGCATGTTGCCCTAACCCTAACCCCTTATCTTCTGCATGTTGCTCTAACCCTAACCCCTTATCTCTAACCCCTGATCTCTAACCCCTTATCTTCTGCACGTTGCTCTAACCCTAACCCCTTATCTCTAACCCCTTATCTTCTGCACGTTGCTCTAAGCCTAACCCCTTATCTTCTGCATGCTGCTCTGACCCTAACCCCTTATCTCTAACCCCTTATCTTCTGCACGTTGCTCTAAGCCTAACCCCTTATCTCTAACCCCTTATCTTCTGCATGTTGCTCTAAGCCTAACCCCTTATCTTCTGCACGTTGCTCTAACCCTAACCCCTTATCTTCTGCACGTTGCTCTAAGTCTAACCCCTTATCTTCTGCATGTTGCTCTAAGCATAATCCCTTATCTTCTGCATGTTGCTCTAAGCCTAACCCCTTATCTTCTACATGTTGCCCTAACCCTAACCCCTTATCTTCTGCATGTTGCTCTAAGCCTAACCCCTTATCTTCTGCACGTTGCTCTAAGCCTAACCCCTTATCTTCTGCATGTTGCTCTAAGCATAACCCCTTATCTTCTGCATGTTGCTCTAAGCCTAACCCCTTATCTTCTGCATGTTGCTCTAAGCCTAACCCCTTATCTTCTGCATGTTGCTCTAACCCCTTATCTTCTGCATGTTGCTCTAACCCTAACCCCTTATCTCTAACCCCTTATCTTCTGCACGTTGCTCTAACCCCTTATCTCTAACCCCTTATCTTCTGCATGTTGCTCAAAGCCTAACCCAGGCTGCTCTAAGACCCTAACCCAGATCATCTGGAGTCTCTAATGTCTCCCTCTGCTCTGCACTGTTGGTACCCCAACCTACTTTAGATCCTATTCCTAGAACAGAATAATGTCACTGTGATTTTCTCCTCTTCAAACACTCTATACTTAAAGTCCAAACATGGATAAAGCTGAAATATGGAGGATAAACGTCCAGAGATTTGTCAGAGCTCAGACCACCTTCTGTTGCTGATCCTCTGGAACCAGTGCAGACCCTGCAGCCAGTTCAGGAAGACCAGCAGACGCTCCTTAATGTAGCACGACTCTTCATCTTCATCATCATCATCCGTCTCCTGCAGCAGTGTGTGCAGGGGGGGCATTAACGGTTAGATACCTGGACCCCAATACTCACAGCGGACAGCTGCAGGAAGCTAGTCCGACCTCACAGAGACCGTTAAGATTTGTATTCAATGTCCATGGAGTTTCACCTGATCATTGGACACCTAACAGTTACACCACCATATGTCCAACTGATCCAACATGTAACCTGAGCTATAGAAACTGTTGGGGAAATATTTTCCTTGGCCCACACCTTTGAGCCAGTTTATCAGTCTGTTCTGCCCTCGCTGAGCACAGGCCTGCGACCTTGGGCTGCTCTGTGTTTAGTCTCCCTGTTCCTCCCTGTCAGCTGATGAAGGTGTTATGGTGCTTTGCTTCATCATGTGAAGACCCTGCAGAACCTGTATCAGTCCTCTGCTGCAGGTACTGCTGTGGGAGGAGCTATATTCTGTCTGACATATCTGCAGAGACACAGAGCTCTGACTGTGATGGTTCAGTTTCTGGGGTGTCTGGGTACATTATGAGATGGAATCATACAGATGTCAAACTGATTTCAGATCAGAACCGCTCTGACCTGCGAGGCGATGTACTTCTCCAGAGGACTCTCCATCCGGCCCAGGGTCAGCAGAGCCGAGCCGGGCTGATGCTCCGGAGACTCTTCACCCAGCAACAGCTTCCCTTTGAAGTTATGGACCACACACACCACCTGCAACACACACACACACACACACACACACACACACACACACACACACACACACACAGCAGGGACAGAGATGTGTGAGACTGTCAGAGAGTAACTGTGTGTCTGTGTGTGTGTGTGTGTGTGTGTGTGTGTGTGCTTGTGTGTGTGTGTGTGTGTGTGTGTGTGTGTGTGTGTGTGTGTGTGTGTGTGTGTGTGTGTGTGTGTGTGTGTGTGTCTCACCAGGAAGGTAGCGATGGCTCCTCCGATTATGAACCCGGCGATGACGTCCCCCCAGTGGTTCCGGTACTCTGCGACCCGGTTCAGCCCGGTCAGGAAGGCCAGACACACCAGACCCAGAGACAGGACCGGCTTGGCCAGACGGGTTCCCTTCGCCTGGACCGTGAGCGTCACGTACATCTGCAGGAAGACCAGGTGCTGAGATCTCTCTAATAGAAGCTGAGATACTGTGATGTTACCAGGGTCCTGAGAGCACATGGGGTGTGTGAAGAGAGCTGTCCACTGGGGACTAATAGAAGCTGAGATACTGTGAGAGAAACTCTAAATGTATTCTCCGGGTTAGAGGAGAACCCTCAGAGGAACATTTATCTGGACCTTCAGGACCTGTAAATGTGTGCAGACTCTCCTCGTTTACAGAAGCAACTAAAGCTGAAACTGCAGGGGGAACATTTAGACCAACTTCAGGAGGAAGAAGAGAGAAACATGAGAACAGAAAACACAGTAGAGACAGAGGGTTATACGAAGAGGAGAGGAGGAGGAAGAGGATGATGAAGAAGAAGAGGAAGAGAATGAGGAAGCGGAGAAGGAGAGGAGGAAGAGGAGGAGAGGAGAGGAAGAGGAGGAGGAGGAGGAGGAGGAGGAGGGAGGAGGAGGAGGAGGAGGAAGAGGAGGAGGAGAGGAGGAGAAGGAGGGTAACAGAAGAGGAGGGAGAGGAAGAGGAGGAGGAGGAAGAGGAAGAGGACAGCATTGAGCCTGCAGCGTCCTCTCGTCTCCTTCTGGTCTCAGCTGCAGTGAATAATGCAGAATCGTCTCGAGGCTCTTCATCTCTACAGTTACAGAACAGCATGAACTTCATTCTTTATTATTATCCTCAAATACAGCTGCCTTCATCTCAAGTGATATCTGATGCATCCCATAATGCTGCTATACTGGAGCGTCTGCAACCTGTGTGTGTGTGTGTGTGTGTGTGTGTGTGTGTGTGTGTGTGTGTGTGTGTGTGTGTGTGTGTGTGTGTGTGTCCTTCACCGGGTCAAGGGGATGTCTCGCTGTTAGCTTGTATGAGCTGTCACAAAATTATCCAATTGACCTGCGAGGAGGTTTTATTGTCCCTGTGTTGACCTCACCTGTCCTGCCTCTCCTCAGGTCGGGTGTGTGATGTGTGTGTGGCTCATTTAATGCCTCACACACACATCAGCAGTATGTCTCAGGCTGGCAGGAGAGAGGAGGACAGATATAAGGTGAGCAGAGTGTCTCTGACGTCTGTCCCTTTGATTCAGAGTGTTCCAGCTCTTATATATCCAGCTGACACGAGGACACGGATCCTCCAGGGGCCAAAAATGACCCTCTCCCTGCATCAGAGGACCCTCTCCCTGCATCAGAGGACCTTCTCCCTGCATCAGAGGACCCTCTCCCTGCATCAGAGGACCCTCTCCCTGCATCAGGGGGCCCTCTCCCTGCATCAGAGGACCTTCTCCCTGCATCAGAGGACCCTCTCCCTGCATCAGAGGACCTTCTCCCTGCATCAGAGGACCTTCTCCCTGCATCAGAGGACCCTCTCCCTGCATCAGAGGACCCTCTCCCTGCATCAGGGGGCCCTCTCCCTGCATCAGAGGACCTTCTCTTCTGAATATGATACTCACAGCCAGGTACAGTGCAGCGTAGAGGCTGAGGGCCGCCTCCTTGCAGGGGAAGGTCTTGCGGGCCCTCAGGATGTCCTCCTGGTTCCCGCTGCAGGCCTCCTGGTGGCTGATGTAGCGCAGCGCCTGCTGGCAGCCCAGCACCGTGTAGTTGGGTTTACAAACCGTCAGGAAGTAGGGCGCCAGGTTCCCCGTCACCACCTGACCCGCGTTCACAAAGATGTCCACGGTGAAGAGCCCGAAGCTGTACACGCCTGCAAGAGAGGGGGATAAAGATGAGGGGTATCAGGAGGGGATAAAGACCTGATACAATACAATACAACACAGCACAGCTCACACACCATAAAACAAGTACAAGTAAAAACAATAGACAATTTAAAAGCAATAAAAGCAACACTCTAAAAGATGTTAATACGCTAAGGAGAAGAGGTGCGTTTTAAGAAGCGATTTAAAAGCAGGCAGTGTGGGAGCCTGTCTGATGTGCAGGGGCAGATCGTTCCACAGTATGGGAGCCTGTCTGATGTGCAGGGGCAGATCGTTCCACAGTGTGGGGACCTGTCTGATGTGCAGGGGCAGATCGTTCCACAGTGTGGAGGCCTGTCTGATGTGCAGGGGCAGATCGTTCCACAGTGTGGGAGCCTGTCTGATGAGCAGGGGCAGATCGTTCCACAGTGTGGGGACCTGTCTGATGTGCAGGGGCAGATCGTTCCACAGTGTGGGAGCCTGTCTGATGAGCAGGGGCAGATCGTTCCACAGTGTGGGAGCCTGTCTGATGTGCAGGGGCAGATCGTTGCACAGTCTGGGAGCCTGTCTGATGAGCAGGGGCAGATCGTTCCACAGTGTGGGGACCTGTCTGATGTGCAGGGGCAGATCGTTCCACAGTGTGGGAGCCTGTCTGATGAGCAGGGGCAGATCGTTCCACAGTGTGGGAGCCTGTCTGATGTGCAGGGGCAGATCGTTCCACAGTGTGGGAGCCTGTCTGATGAGCAGGGGCAGATCGTTCCACAGTGTGGAGGCCTGTCTGATGAGCAGGGGCAGATCGTTCCACAGTGTGGGAGCCTGTCTGATGTGCAGGGGCAGATCGTTCCACAGTGTGGGAGCTGCTACAGAGAAGCAACGGCCCCCTCTGAGCTTTGACTTGGTTCTGGGCACATTCAGGAGCAGTTGATCAGCTGACCTGAGGTGGCGGTTGGGCGTGTAAGGGTGTAGCAGCTCAGAAAGATATGGTGGGGTCATGCCATTTAGGGATTTAAAAGTAAACAAAAGGATTTTGAAATGAATCCTAAAATGTATTGGCAGCCAGTGGAGCGAAGCCAAAATGGGGGAAATGTGGTCATATTTCCGTGTGCCAGTTAAAAGCCTTGCTGCGGCATTTTGCACCCGCTGCAGACGAGCGAGGGAGGACCCACTGACCCCCATGTAGAGAGAGTTACAGTAATCCAGCCGAGTGGTAACAAAGGCGTGGATTACTGTCTCAAACTGCAGTCTGGAGAGAAATGGTTTCACTTTGGCTAGCTGCCTCAGGTGATAAAAGCTAGTTTTTACCACAGATTTAATCTGACTCAAGTTTTAGTTCACGGTCCATTTTAATGCCAAGGTTCGTAATGGTGGGCTTGGTGTACTGAGCCAGGGAACCCAGGTCTACAGAAGTGGTGCCAGTGGTGCTACCAAAAACCATTACTTCTGTTTTTCCTTCATTCAGTTTTAGGAAGTTGCAAGCAGGCCTTTATGTCCTCTAGACCAGTGTTTCCCAACCGGGGGTACGCGTACCCCTAGTGGTACGTGGGTGGTCCCCAGGGGGTACGTGAAAAGATTTTGAAAAGTAAAAAAAAAAAAAAAAAAAAAAAATTAGATTTTTTTTTTATTAAAAATGTTACAGGAAAACTGTACCTGAATAATGCATAATCTGTAATAATGTAACCAAAATTGGGGGCATTCAAATTAAGTAATAATTTGCTGGCTATATATTATTATTGGCGCGGCGTTCAGCTTCCTGCCGGACTGTCAGGTGTTACATCATCATCATCATTGTAGTGGCGCGCTGGTTTTCTTGCTAGCTAGCAAAATATCAACATCCTATCAAGTGAATGCGCTGGTGTTTATTGAGATCAAAATTTCTGTTAACATAATCATTATGGATCAATGGCTGAGTCGAGCTGGTTCATCTAGAAACAACAGCACAGGTGATACTGCTGAATCAGGAGAACCCGTTCTCAAGAAAATGAAAACAGAGAAGGTGAAGAATCGTCAGTTTGGTGAACATTATGTGCTCTCCGGGTTTACGGTCACAACTACAGAGCCACCGCAGCCAATGTGTTTCATCTGTGGCGACGTGCTTTCTAATAATAGCATGAAACCATCCCATTTACATCGGCACCTTAGTACTAGACATCCCGCCTGTGTGGGTAAGCCTGCAGAGTTTTTCCACCAAAAGCTGGCTGAATTTAAGGGAAGCCAAGAAAAACTAAAGAAAGCGACATCGGTCTCAACCAAGGCCTCGGAGGCATCTTATGCCGTGTCGCTACTCGTTGCTAAATCGAAAAAGCCATTTACCATAGCCGAAGAGCTAATCTTGCCTGCTGCTATAATTCTCGCAGAAACTATGCTCGATAAGAAAGCAGCTGATGTCCTGAAGAAAGTGCCGTTGTCAAATAATACTGTGTGCCATCGGATCGACGACATGGGAATTGACATTATTGACCAAGTGGTGGAAAAATGTAAAGCGTCTGGTACGTTCGCTTTGCAGTTGGACGAATCAACGGATGTCAGTGGGGAAGCACAACTGATTGCGTTTGTGCGTTACAAAGACACTTTGGAGATGAACGAGCACATTCTGTTTTGCAAGAAACTCACGGGGAGAACTACCGGACAGGACGTTTTTAACGTTATTGACAATTTTTTCTCTCAACACAAGCTGGATTGGAAATCCTGCTCTCATGTGTGCACAGACGGCGCTGCGGCGATGATCGGCAGAGTAAATGGATTAATGGCCCACATAAAAAAGGTAAACCCTGACGTTACATGGACGCACTGCATGATTCACCGAGAAGAATTAGCTAGCAAGAGAATGAGTCCAGAGTTAAACGATGTTTTGAATGATGCCGTAAAAGTGATCAACTTCATACAGTCCAGGCCTTTGAATCATAGACTGTTTCAGTCACTTTGTGAAGACGGTGGGTCAGAACGTAAACAGCTCCTGCTTCACACTGACGTCCGCTGGTTATCCCGAGGGAAGACGTTACAGCGGCTGTTCGAGCTACGCAATGAAGTGAGGGCATTTCTTTCGGAGCACACACACCCACTTGTGGCTATGTTCGACGACGCTGACTGGGTAGCTCGGCTGGGATACCTCTCTGATATTTTCAGCAAACTCAACCAGCTGAATCTCTCTCTTCAAGGTAAAGACACAAATGTTCTTAGCTTGTATGACAAAGTGTGTGGATTCATGGAGAAGATCAAGCTCTGGCAGAGCAAATGTGAAAAAGGGGATACAAGTTGTTTCCTGCAGCTGAACGCATACATTGCTACTGGTGAATGTGACAGAGCTCCAATTGTGAAAATAGTACACACACATTTGTCCAAGCTCAAGAATGAGTTCAACTTCTACTTCCCTGATATTGACAACAAGTCATCCACACTGGACTGGGTGCGTAATCCATTTGTGACGTGCATTAACAGCAGCATTCCCGCCAGACTGCAAGAAGACCTCATAGATGTGTCCTCAGATAGGAGCCTGAAGATGAGGTACTCAAGCACACCACTGAAACAGTTCTGGTGTGGAGAAGGAGTATCCTGAATTGGGGAAACATGCCCTGAATGAACTGTTGCCTTTTGGGTCCACATACCTGTGTGAGGTGACATTCTCCGCCATGACCCACATCAAGACTAAACACAGGAACAGACTCAACTTGGAGAATAACCTGGTCACAGCTGTTGCAACAATCTCCCCCAGACTCACAAAACTGATGAGGGAGAAACAGGCTCAAGTGTCACATTAATTGGTGAGTTACCTTACTTTTTTTTTTAAGTCTTTAAACAATGGCTATTAAAATGTATATGATTAGTTATGATTGAATATGATTTAATTGTCACATTGGGTCACACAGACAAAAATATCCTCCTCTTCTCTATCTCTCCTCGTCACTTCTCTCCTTCTTCCACTCCCAGGTTTCACCTTAGACACACACACACACACACACACACACACACACACACACACACACATTATTACGGTATATGGTTATTATATCCCTCACATTTTTCTCATCTTTTTATATTCAGATCTAATTCTATATTTCTTTCTGCTATTACCCTGCCCATACCTATACCCCCCTCCCCCATGCTGCTATGACACCCACATTTACCCAAGGGGATCAATAAAGGAATATCTCATCTGATTGTATCGTATCGCATCGTATCTCATCTTATCTTATCTTAGTTTTGTAGCAGATTCTTCAGTGCTTTGTTAACTTAATGTTACAATGGGAATGAAGTGATGATGTCAGACCTCAGAACTAAAGCTTTACTTCAATAAACTGCTAACCTGTGTGACCATGTGACTTTATCCAGGACACACACACACACACACACACACACACACACACACACACTTAATATATCCTGGGGATCACCACGATTGATTGCGTAGTGGGGGTACTTTAGGTTGGCTTGAAATGCTTTGGGGGTACAGTACTCAAAAAAGGTTGGGAACCACTGCTCTAGACCCTTTAGCAGTGGGCTAATTGAGTAACCCTCCTTCTTTGTTAGTGGGACTGATCAGGCTATCATCAGCATAGCAGTGGAATGCGATGCCGTGCTTTCTAAATATGGACCCAAGAGGGAGCAGATAGAGGGAGAATAGCAGGGGGCCTAATACTGAGCCCTGTGGGACCCCATACAGGAGTGGAGCAGAGGATGACTCAGAGTCACCAAGGCTGACAGAGAAAGTTCTGTCCTTCAGATATGACCTGAACCATTCCAGGGCTTTCCCCCCAATGCCCACCCACTGCTCCAAGCCAGAGATCAGGATGTCATGGTCGACTGTATCGAAAGCAGCAGTTAGATCAATAAGTAGAAGCACAACGCAGTCCCCAGAGTCAGTAGATAAAAGGATGTCATTAAAAACTCTTAAAAGCGCTGTTTCAGTGCTGTGCATCGTTTTAAAACCGGATTGGAAAACCTCCAGTATATTGTTCTCTTCCAGAAAAAACATAATTTGACTGTGGACAATCTTCTCCAGGCATTTTGGAAATGGGCCTGAAATGAGCCAGAACTGTGGGATCCAGACTGGGTTTTTTGATACGAGGTTGCACTACTGCATGCTTCAGGTTTCCAGGGACCTTCCCTGAGAGCAGACTGCTGTTTATAACTGCCAGCACAGATGGTCCAACAGTGGGGAAAACCTCTTGAAAGAGTCGAGGTGCGACAGGGTCATTTGGAGAACCAGAGGGCTTTAACTTGGAGACAATCTCCTGCACAAAAGACAGAGCTACAGGCTCAAACTGATTAAAGACAGCAGAGCCCAGCGCAGGAACTGAGGGCTCGTTTGCAGGAGCAGAGATTTGAGCTCTAGTGGAGTTTACCTTATTAATAAAAAAGTAAAGAAAGTCTTCACAGGCCGCAGTAGAGGTCTCCATAACGGCATTAAGGACCAAATCAATAGTCTGAAACAGAACACGTGGCTTGTGACGGTTTGACAGAAAGATGTCAGATAAATGTTTGCTTTGTGCCTCTTTCACAGTGATCTGATAGAGACGCCAACACTCCCTCAACATTTGAAATGAAACTTGCAGTTTGTCCTTTTTCCATTTACGCTCAGCTCTACGGCGATCCCGTCGGACATCCCGAGTCGTGTCATTTCACCACGGCTCAGATTGAGTTTTAGGTTGCCTGGTTTTTAAAGGAGCAACAGTGTCTACGGCAGCTTTGCAAGTGGAGTGAAACCATGAGCTAAGCTCATCCGTTTCAGGTGACTTAGGTTCCCGATTAACACAGTTCTGTTTAAGAGCGACAGAGAACTGACCAGCAGTGGATGGGTTAATAATGCGAGCGCTCCGAGGAGCAGCGCGCGGTTTAACAGTTTCACACGCAAGACTCACATCAAATAATACGGGCATATGATCAGAGAAAAAGGCCTCACAAATCTCCAGGTTAAGAACAGGCAAACCATAAGATAAAACAAGATCAAGTGTGTGTCCGCGTTCCTGCGTGGGGCCAGACACAGCCTGCACCAGATTAAAGGACTCAGCAAGGGTTAACAAGTCCTTCGCCATAGGTTTGTCAGGACAACACACATGAGGATGAGGGGTATCAGGGGGAGATAGAGACCTGATCACTGAGGATGAGGGGTATCAGGGGGAGATAGAGACCTGATCACTGAGGATGAGGGGTATCAGGGGGAGATAGAGACCTGATCACTGAGGATGAGGGGTATCAGGAGATAGAGACCTGATCACTGAGGATGAGGGGTATCAGGGGGAGATAGAGACCTGATCACTGAGGATGAGGGGTATCAGGGGGAGATAGAGACCTGATCACTGAGGATGAGGGGTATCAGGGGGAGATAAAGACCTGATCACTGAGGATGAGGGTATCAGGGGGATAGAGACCTGATCACTGAGGGGTATCAGGGGGGATAGAGACCTGATCACTGAGGGGTATCAGGGGGGATAGAGACCTGATCACTGAGGGGTATCAGGGGGAGATAGAGACCTGATCACTGAGGGGTATCAGGGGGAGATAGAGACCTGATCACTGAGGATGAGGG